>CAUYON010069148.1:0-20800 GCA_963573935.1 Arctocebus calabarensis
GGAAGTGGAACACATTATTCTTAGTAAAGCATCTCAAGAATGGAGAAGCATGAATCCCATGTACTCAAGTTTGATATGAGGACAATTAATGACAATTATTGACACAGTGGGGGTGAAGGAAGGGGAGAGCAGAGAGAAGAAAAATGAGGGAGGGGTGGGGAAAGGAAGAGCAGAGAGAGGGAAGGAGTAAGGGGGGGTAGGGTCTTGGGGTCTTGATGTGTGCCACACCTTTTGGGGGCAAAACACGGTTGTAAGAGGGTCTCTTCCTAACAAATGCAACCAGTGTAACATCGTTTCTTGTACCCTCAATGAATCCCCAACAATTAAAAAAAAAAAAGGAAGGAAAAAAAACCCCCACAGCTAATACTGTATTGAATGGAGTTACATTGAAATCATTTCCACTCAGATCAGGAACCCAGAATGTTTGCCCACTGTCTTCACTGCTCTTTAACATTGTAACAGAAGTTTTATCCATTGCCATTAGGGAAGAAAAGGTGATCAAGGGTAACCATATAGGGTCAGAAGAGATCAAACTTTCACTCTTCACAGATGACATGATTGTATATCTGGAAACACCAAGGATTCTACTATGATAATCTTAGAAGTGATCAAGGAATACAGCGGTGACTCAGGTTACAAAATCAACACTCATAAATCTGTAGCCTTTATATATACCAACAATAGCCAAGCTGAAAATACAGTCAAGGACTCTATTCCATTCACAGTAGTGCCAAAGAAGAAGAAATATTTGGGAGCTTACCTAACAAATGACGTGAGAGATCTCTATAAAGAGAACTGTGAAACTTTAAGAAAATAAATAGCTGATGATGTTAAGAAATGGAAAAACATACCATGCTCATGGCTGGGAAGAATCAGCATTGTTAAAATGTCCACACTACCCAAAGTAATATATATTTTTAATGCGATTCCTGTTAAAGCTCCATTGTCATATTTGAAACATCTCAAAAAAATAATACTTTGTTTTATATGAAATCAGAAAAAAACCTTGAATAGCCAAGACATTGCTCAGAAATAAAAACAAAGCAGGAGGAATCATGCTACCAGACCTGAGACTCTACTATAATGAAAGTGATCAAAACAGCATGGTACTGGTACAAAAACAGAAAAGTAAATGTATGAAACAGAATAGAGAACCAAGAGATGAGTCCAGCTATCTACCATTATTTGATCTTTGACAAGCCAATTAAAAATATTCAGTGGGGAAAAGACTTCCTATTTAACAAATGGTGCTGTGAACTGTCTGGCCACCTGTAGAAGAGTGAAACTGGACCCACACCCTTTACCACTAACTAAGATAGACTCTCACTGGATGAAAGATTTAAACTTAAGACATGAAACTACAAAAATACGAGAAGAAAGTACAGGGAAAACTCTTGAATGAATTGGCCTGGGCAAATATTTTATGAGGAGGGCTCCCCGGGCAATTGAAGCAGCATCAAAAATACACTACTGGGACCTGATCAAACTAAAAATCTTCTGCACAACCAAGAACACAGTAAGTAAAGCAAGCAGACATCCCTCAGAATGGGAGAAGATATTTACAATTTATGTCTCTGACAAAGGTTTAATAACCAGAATTCACAGAGAACTCAAATATATTAGGAAGAAAAGAACAGGTGATCCCATCTCAGGGTGCACAAGGGACTTAAAGAGAAACTTCTTTGAAGAATACAGGCGCACAGCCTACAGACACATGAAAACATGCTCACCATCTTTAATCATCAGAGAAATGCAAATCAAAACTACTTTGAGATGTCATCTAAATCCAGTAAGATTGGCCCACATCACAAAATCCCCAAACCAGAGATGTTGGCATTGATGTGGAGAAAAGGAAATATTTCTGCATTGCTAGTGGGTATGCAAACTAATACATTCCTTTTGGAAAGATGTTTAGAGAATACTTAGACATCTAAAAATAGACCAGCCATTTGATTCTATAATTCTTCTACTAGGTATATATCCAGAAGACCAAAAATCACATTATAACAAAGATATTTGTACCAGAATGTTTATTGCAGCCCAATTCATAATTGCTAAGTCATGGAAGAAGTCCAGGTCCCCATCAACCCAGGAATGGATTAATAAATTCTGGTATATGTACACCATGGAGTATTATGCAGCCTTAAAGAAAGATAGAGACTTTACCTCTTTTGTGTTTACATGAATGGAACTGGAACATATTATTCTTAGCAAAGTATCCCAAGAATGGAAGAAAAAGTATCCAATGTACTCAGCTCTACTATAAAACTAATTTATAGCTTTCATATGAAGGCTATAACCCAATTTTAGCACAAGAATATGGAGAACGGGGCAAAGGAGTGGAGGGGAGTGAGGAGGATGGGTGGAGAGCGGGTAATTTGTGGGACCACACCTACGGTGCATCTTAGAAGGGTTCAGGTGAAAGTTAATGAATGCAGAATATAAAGATCTTAACACAATAACTAAGAAAATGCCATGAATGCTGTATTATCCAGTTTGATGAAAATATTTGCATGATTGCATTAATGTACACAGCCATGATTTAATTTTAAAAAAAGGAATTGCCAAACTGACCACTACCAGTTCAACTAGTCACATTTCATTATATAAACTGTCTATTTACTCAATGAATCAAACCTAAGATAATAATCAGGGTTTTCTTGTGTATTTTAGGCAAAGCTTCCACTCATCTCTCTCTTTATATCTTATGTATTTACCTGTGTGACCATGGAGTGGTTCCAACAAGCCTGAAGAGAGTGTAGACAGAGGATTTCTTTGGTTCCTCTGCTTCACCTTGTGATGTCAGAAGACCAAGAACTCCGCCATTAGGTCATGCTAAAACCACCATTTTTTAAATGCACCATAAAGCTCAATTACGTATGTTCACGTTACTCCTTTCATAAATATGCATTATTTTTTATAGCTTATTAAGTATGTATATTATGCCATCCTGCTAAGGATAAATTTCTTTTCCCTTTACCCTTCCTTTAAGGTGTTTGCTCTTGATTTAGGCCCAAGGCTATGCTTTTCAGCCTGAAAGATGACTAGCTTCCCGCTATAACATTTTATAAGAAATAAAGCTCTCCTTTCCAAATTTATGAGCTCATCATTCTGTAGTTGATATGTACAAGAATTAGTGGCATCAGTTCTAATTCATGCCTTCAATTGCTGCAGAAAAGTACTAACTGTGACATTGTTATTATACTTTATTAGTTACTAAATTACTGGTAACCTGTATGAAATCAGAAAACACATAAAGTCCTTTGTAAATGGCTTTAAATTAGAAAACACATGGAAATTTATGTGTAAACATTCCATATTATATATTTTTAAGCATACTGATGGGATTAGCTAAAATAAAATGTTCCTCTGTTGATAAAACATAGGAGAAATTTATCAATGTTCTTGATACTGATATGATTGTACATGTAAAACTCCCTGCAGGATGGGTGGAGGAAGGGTAAATGGTGGATCCACACCTACAGTGCATCTTAGAAGGGTACAGGTGAAACTTACTAAATGTAGAATATAAATGTCTGAACACAATAACTAAGAAAATGCCATGAAGGCTATGTCGATCAGTTCAATGAAAATATTTCAAATTGTGTATGAAACCAGCACATTGTACACCATGATTGCATTTGGTACACAGCTATGATTTAATAAAAAAAAAATTTAAAAAAAAGAATTTTTAAGGAAGACTAATCAAGTTGGGCCAAAGATGGATAAATCCCAGGGATAAGTAAAGTTGAGTTAACCCTCAAACAACCAGTTCCATATTTTAAGCCTTGGAAGTTTTCCCTTTATTACTGAAAATTTTCCCTTTATTACTGAAAATAACGCAATAGGAAATGATAATAGAGTGAGGGGGTTATAGATCAGGGAGGCTACATTATAAATCTCTCAATTTATTTCCTATATCTCATTTTTATCCACACAAAACATGACTTCTAAAGGCCCAGATAAGCTACTTTGGCTATCTTTTGTTGCCTATATTGGCTTATTCTAGAAATGTAGATCTTCAAGTGTTTGCTAGGATCACCTAATTTAGCCGCAAATGTTGGCGTTATCTCCAATGAGGAGTTGAATCTCTGAAAGCAAATGACAGCTGGAAACCGGGTACAAGGAAATCATTCCTGCTAATTTCATCCCTTTAGAAGTTATTCTTCCAATACAGCTGTTAACAAGGCCCCATTAATTTCTTATGAAAATTTTTATATTTCATTTTTTGTTTTTATTAAATCATAATTGTGTACATTGATGCATTTATGGGGTTTTAACAAGTAATACTTGTTATGAGGAACTATCTTTCTTCCATTGTTAGCCTAGAGCATTCAGATTCCCTCATTTATTTGCACTGCTAAGGAACACAAGACAAGGCACTTTCTAAAAGGGAGTCATAGAATACTTTTATTTTCCTGCTATATCAAAATGGATGTTTAATTATTCTGTTTTATTTTGAAAAATAAAACAACAGAACCACTAAGAACAATCTGTTATAAATATTGAGGGAGCAAGTTATCAACATTTTGCTAAGTATAACTTCAACTTGGAAGTTTAATATTAGACAGGATGTTTTTGAGTTTTCCAAATGCTCAAATTATGGACATGAAAAGACCCAATTTTCTGAAGATTAATATGTTAGTAATATGTAGAGGCTGAGAATTCTTGATAGGTGATTTTTCACAAAATGGATCTGTTTGTTTGCAAAAGGGTCATATGGTTTAATATTACAGAGAAAGCCTTCTCACAGGAGAGTAGCTAGGAGCTATTATCCAGATATCCATGCAGATAAAATGGAGAATATTCTGTTTAAAGTCAGCTTACAGGGCAATTCTGGGAAGATGGCCAACTAGTAGCAAGGCTCAGCAGAGGCTTCAGATGATGAAAAGCTGGACAGAATAGGACTCTATGAAACTAAAGATAGGTATTTGATCCAAGAAAGAAGTTTGGCAAGCTGTGATTCCAAGGAAGAACATTCAAGAAAATAAATTACAGGTATGAAGCTTATCATCTAGAGAACAGAGAACACTTCCCCCAAGTGGGAGGCTCACCACAGTCTTTCTGCAGGCAAACTGGGGACAAAAGACCTCTCATTTTACCTCAGTGGAGAGAGATGCTAAACACTAGTCGCCTTCTCCAGCGAGATCCCACTTGTGAACCTAGAAACCACACCTACTGGCATTAAATTGAACAAATATTTTCCCCGCAATTTTGAACACCCAGTCCACCATTCCCCACTTTACATGGTAGTCTGTAGTTCTGCCCCCTGCAGAGCCCGGAGTGTTTGGTGTTTTCCTGAGAGATCTGAGCATAGTGTGGACTGCCAATCATCAGGACGGGATCTGTGACTAGTGGGGAAGAAAGAGGGCATGGGAAGAAAGGGACACATGGAAGAAGGAGGAGAAATCTCATGGTTATGACTGCCTGGCAAGCAGTGGTTTTGACCCCCAGTTCAGGGTGTGTCTGGTGGGAATGGGGCAGAATCCCCAGCTCCAATGGCGCCTGCAAGTGGGACAGTGGTTGCTCTGTGTGGACTGAGCTCAGTGGGCAGGGTGAGAATCCTGAGCTCCAACTGAGCTGGGGGAACAGAGACTTGCCAGTTGTTGACTGAGCACTTTGGATGGGGGCATGGTACCTAGCTCCAACTGAACCACAAAGCAGAAGCTTGCTGGGTGTGAACTAAACCTGGCAGGAAGGGACATAATTCCCCAGCTCCACCTGAGCCAATGAATAGAGGCTTACTGGGTGAAAACTCCAACTGAGCTGGAAAGCAGAGGCATAGAGGCCTGGTGTGAACTGAGACTGGTAGGTGGGCTCCCTGACTCCCAGCTTTGATTGTGACTAGGGGACAGGGGCACTGATGCCCAGTTTGGATTTTTATGGGCAATTGGCAGCTCACCAGAGGGGAATGGGCACCATAACCTCGAGGTTGTGGGATAGAACTGACTGAGGATTTGTATCCACAGGTGGAGACTCTTGGATTCCTCTCTGTTGAACAGGGTTTTTACTGCCCAAGACAATTTGATTGGAGCTTTTGGGGCTGTCCACCAAAGGACACTCTGAGTTTGACGTTTGAAGTTCTGTAGAGGACAAGAACTGAATGGTGGGTGCAAGGCACTGCAGCTCTCTGTATCTCTCTCTAGCTGAGAATTAAACCTAATACCATGAATTCTTAGGCTAGGGTAGAGATTGGCTGATTTCAAAACTTGCTATCTCACCAAGTAGGTCCCCAGAGTTTCTGTCCAAAATTACGAGAGGGGTCTTTGTAAGGTTGTAGAGGATAAGGTACAATTAAAAAGCATAGTGCTTTGGTAAGGGGATGATTAAACCTACTACCTGGAAACCCAAAATCAATTTCACCTTACCAGTTTTAATTACCAAAAAATGGAAAATAAGTATGGGGCAGAACCAATGGAAGAACTCTAGCAACTTGAAAAACCAGAGTAGATCAATACCCCCTCTCAAGGAGTGACAAAGGAGGTACAACTGAAAATGCCATGCATACACAAATGGCTGAAATGTCAGAAATAGAATTCAGAATATGGATGGCAAATAAGATGAATGGAGTGGAAGAAAAGTTAGAAATTGATATACAAACATTAGTTCTAAAGTGGTCTCAAGTAATTAATAAATTCAAAGACAAAATCACCAAAGATATGGATATAATGAGAAAAGAGATGGTAGAGCTCAAGTAAATGAAAAAGGTATTTGAGGAGCTTTAAAATGTGGCAGAATCCATCAGTAACAGAGCTGAGAAGGCAGAAGAAAGGGTTTATGATATTGAAGACAAATATTTTGAAGATTTTCAAATGCTCAAAGTGGCAGACAAATGGAGAGCAAAAACTGATCATTCCCTGAGAGAGCTGTGGGATCACTCCAAAAGATCAATCACCTTCTAGGAGTTCCTGAAGGAGAACAGGATGGTCCTAATGGTACAGATGCTCTGCTCCATGACATTATGCATTAGAATTTCCCAAGCATTGCAAGAGATACAAAGATTGAGATATCAGACAGTTTCAGAACCCCACAGAAGACTCAATCCAAAAGAAGCATCTTCTAGACATATTGTGAGTAACCTTTCCAAAGTTAATATGAAGGAAAAAAATCTGCAAGCAGCCAGACATAAGAAAAGCTTTGCCTACGAAGGGAGAAATATCAGAATGACTTAACCTAAAACTTTTCAAACCAGAACAGCATGGTCATTGATCTTCAATCTCCTCAAGCAAAACAACTTTGAGCCCAGGATTCTGTAACCAGCTAAACTGTGTTTCCTTTGTGATGGTTAAATCAAATATTTTAATGACATACACATGTTGAAGAAATTTGCCATAATGAAATCATATCTCTAGGATCTTCTCAGAACCATCCTCCACAATGACCAGCACAATGCTCTAAACTAAAGTAAACTCACTCAGAAATTTTTGAACAAAACTCAACTTCCACAGTGGTGAAAGGATTAAAAACGTCCACTGGACTTTTAAAAAACATGACACCAAAAACACTACCATGCTTATCAATTCTCTCAATTAATGTGAGTACTTTAAATTGTCCTGTAAAGAGGCATAGTTTGGTTGACTGGGTATATAAACTCAGACCAGATATTAGCTGCATACAAGAATCTCATTTTACCTTAAAGTGGTGGTTCTCAACCTTCCTAATGCCATGACCCTTTAATACAGTTCCTCATGTTGTGGTGACCCCCAACCATCAAATTATTTTTGTTGCTAATTCACAACTAGTTTATTATACTACTGTTATGAATCACAATGTAAATATCTGATATTCAGGATGTATTTTTATTGGTCACAACCCACAGGTTGACAATGGCTGCCTTAAAGGATAAAAATACACTCAGGGTGAAGTGATGGACATTTATAATACAGGCACATGGAAACCATAAAAAAGAAGGGGTTAAATTTTTATTTGCAAATAAAATTGGCTATAAACCAACAAAGATAAAGAAAGATAATAATGATCACTCCATTTTTCAAGGGAAATATTCAACATGAAGAGATTTTGATAAGTAACATTTATGTACCCTACCAGATTGCTCCTCAATTCATAAAGCAAACCCTAAAGGAGATGAACCACTTGCTATCTTCCTGCACTATAATACTTGGAGATTTTAACAGCCCTTTGAGAGACTTGGATAGATTCTCCAAGAAGAAACTAAACAAAGAAATATTAGACTTTAACCTGACTCTAGGAGAAATGTACTTAACACCTCTACAGAACATTTCATCCTAATAAAACTGAATATACACTCTTCTCATCAGCCCATGGATAATCCCCCATATCTCATGACACAAATCTAACCTCAACAAATTTAAAAAAATAGAAATTATTCCTTGTATCTTCTCAGACCATGGTGGAATAAAAGTTGAACTCAATAGCAGCAGGAATCTTCATAATCAAACAAAGTAATGGAAACTAAATAATGTTAGGCTGAATGACTGCTAGGTCAAGGAAGAGATTAAAAAGGAAATCACCAAATTTATGGAACAAAATGATAATGAACACACAAATTATCAAAACCTGTGGGATAGTGCAAAAGTAGTCCTAAGAAGGAAATTTACAGCATTGAAGCCTTCAACAAGAAAGTAGAAAGATAGGAAGTGAACAACTTAGTGGATCATCTCAAGTAAATGGAAATAGACCATTTCTATCCCAAACCCAAAAGAAGAAAAGAACAAAAATTAGGGCAGAATTAAATGAAATTGAAAACAAAAGAATCAATCAGAAGATCAACAACACACAAAAAGTTGTTTTTTAAAATGGATTAATAGAAGTGATAAAACGTTGGCCAACCTAACCAGAAACAGCAAAGTAAAATCTCTAATATCATTTATCAGAAATGATAAAGGAGAAAAACAGACATTTCAGAAATTAAAAAATTCTGGGGAGCTGGCAGAAGATGGCTGACTGGAGGCAGGTTCTGACAGAAGCTCCTGTCCAGATGGAATAATATCATCCAGAAAGGAGCCAATTAAGCTGAAGACTGGGAGCCGAGCCAAGAGAGAAGTGATAACTGCAGTTCACCTCTGTTGAAGCAAGGTGCAACTCCAAGAAAGCAAGCTTCAGGTACAAAATTCATCCCAAAGGAAAAATGTCTGTCCCCTCCCCCACGAAAGCTGTTTTTTTTTTTTCTTTCCTTTTTCCCTTCATCTCCTCCTATAGGTTTACTACAGGTGAGCGGTGAACTGAGGACCTCTTGTCTCAACCCACAGGTGAGAGCTGTAGGAAGTGAGGACTACTTCGCTAGAAGGACCCTGCTGTGACTCAGAACACTCTCTTGCTAAGTAGAAAAATTGAACTAAAGTTTTCCCTGCCATTCTGAACTTACAGTCCACCCTTCCCCGCTTACCTGATGAACTAGAAGCCTAACCCCTGCAGAGACTGTGGGAGGAGGCTCATGAGCTGTGCCCCGTCTCCCTGTCGGCTGGACCAAGTGCCCACCCTCCACCCTGCTAGAACCACGCATCCTGCGCACCCTGCTCCCAGCACTCTCCCCACCACTGTGCTGAGCCCCCTGCCTGGCCAGAGGCTGCTAGAGCCACGCGTCCAACTCACCCCATTCCTGAAATCCTCCCTGTCTCCACACTGAGCCCTGCCTGGCCAGAATCATGAGCCGAGGTCTTTCCTTGCTGAAGTCACCAGGCACCAGGCACTGCCAGAACCATGTGCAGAATCCCCTGCCCTGCTGCTGGATCCGTGTACCCCAGACTCCGGAACTGCTCCCCTAGCCAGAACACCCTGACCGGGGCACTTGCAGAGAAGCTAAACAGGGTCACTCCCCACAAAGATACAGCATCAATAGAGTGATCCCGCTGGGGTCTAATCTTGGAGAGACACCTACCCAACTTTGAGGACTGCCAGAAGAAACCAGAACTCACTCTATAGGGATACTGATGCTGAAGAGCGGCAGGGGCAAAGGCGCAGTGGCTGAGGGAGAAAAGCATTTGCTGGCATATTACCCTCAGGAGTAGAGTAGACTGAGTCCAAGTGGAACACTCGCCAGTGGCTATTGAGCACCCGAGGCTGGCAGGCCTCAGAACGCCCAGCCAGCTGGTAGCAGAGGATGGAGGCCGGGCTGCAGGGTCATTGACCTTCCTTTGACTCTGACAGGGGCTAAGCCCTGGCACACCTGCTTATTGGAGGGATCAGGACCGCAGTCCTGTGGGGTTACCAGTTACTGAGCATTAAAGAGGATCAAAGTGGAGAAAGAGACTCAGCCCCCTGGTCTGACTCTACTACCGGGTGGGCCTTTCTGATTCCATTGAGCACCAGAAAAAGCCAAATCAGATCAGCCAGTAAACCTCTGCCATCTAGTTGCTGGAGACCTTTAGAACTCTCCCACTTGAGAGTTTGTACTGAGTGGTTCAACTGGTTTGAAACTCATAACCTGGGCCAATCACCCAAGGACCATTTCAGGTGGTACCCTGGTTGTGTAGTAATGGGAAGGGTTGATTTTCCTCTTCCACATGTTTTCCATGGGGAGTGGAGTATATTGGTTGCTTGTATTTCTCCACAGCTAAGAATTCACCTGAGTCACTGATCCACTAGGATCAGACAGGAACCAGTTGAATACAAGACAGAGCCACCCAACTCAACCATACCAAGCAGGTTTCCTCAGCCTCAGACTCTAATACTGTGTGGATTCCTTCCAAAGCTATTGGGGAAAAAGCTGCAGCCATCAGTCCCAGATCCTTGACAAAGGGCTGGTTAACCACAACTCCAGAAGCTCCCAATCCAATTTCACCTTACCTACAAACCTAGCCAATGGTGAAAAACAATCATGAGGTGGAATCAACAGAAAAACTTTGTCAACATGAATAATCAGAGTAGATCACCTCTCCCACGGAATGATAAGGCAGACACAGCACAAGATCCCATGCATAAACAAATGGCTGAGATATCAGAAATTGAGTTCAGAATCTGGATAGCAAATAAGATCAACAGCATGGAGGAAAGATGGAATTAGAATTTCAAATAGTAATTCAAAAGATGTCTCAAGAATTCAACAAATTCAAAGACAAAATGACCAATGATTTTGACACATGCAGGCAATAATTTGCAGCCCTCAAAGATCTGAAAAATACAGTAGAATGCCTCAGTAACAGAATGGAGCAGGCAGAAGAAAGGATATCTGACGTTGAAGGCAAAGGTTTTGAATGCTTCCAAATGCTAAAAGAGGAAAAAAAGTGGAGATCAAAAATGAATAATTCTCTCAGAGACCACTAGGATAATTCAAAGATATCTAATATTCACCTTATAGGAATACCTGAAGGTGATGAGGTTGCTATGAAATATACAGATGCTTTACTTCATGAAATAATCAAAGAGAATTTTCCAAACATGCCAAGAGAATCTGAAATTCAGATAGCAGACAGTTTCAGAACACCGGCATGACTCACCCCAAATAAAAATTCTCACAGACACATTATAACTAACTTCACCAAAGTTAATATAAAGGAGAAAATTCTGCAAGCTGTAAGACGTAAGAAAACCATAACCTACAAAGGGAAAAACATTGGAATAACTGCAGATCTCTCTGCTGAAACCTTTCAAGCTAGAAGAGGGTGGTCATCATTAAACAAAATAACTTTCAACCCAAGATCATGTATTCAGCTAAACTGAGTTCCATCTATGATGGAGAAATTAAATATTTTAATGACATTCACATGTTGAAGAAATTTGTCATAACTAAACCATCTCTGCAGGATATTCTCAGACCTGTACTCCATAATGGACAACACAATCCTCCACAACCAAAGTAAACTTTCTCAGAAACTTTTGATCAAACTCCAACTTCCATAGTGGCTAAAGGATTAAAAATGTCCACTGGACTTTCAAAAATCTCGATACACAGAACTCTATCTGGTTTATCAATACTCTCAATTTGTGGGAATGGCTTAAATTTACCTCTAAAGAGGCACAGGTTGGATGACTAGATACAAAAACTCAGGCCAGACATATGCTAAATTCAAGAATCTCACCTTACCTTAAAAGATAAACAGGGACTCTTGGTGAAGTGATGGTCATCTATAATTCAGGCAAAGGGAAAGTAGAAAAAAGCAGGTGTTGCAATTTTATTCACAGATACAATAGGCTTTAAACTAATAAAAGTAAGGAAAGATAATTATGGTCACTTCTTATTTTTTAAGGGCAACACTCAACATCATGACATTTCAATTAGCAACATTTATGCACCCAACCAGAATGTGCCTCAATTTATAAGAGAAACTCTAACTGACATGAGCAACTTCACTTCCACCAGCACCATAATTATCGGGGGCTTTAACACTCCTTTGGTAGCATTGGTTAGACCCTCCAAAAAGAAGCTAAGCAAATAAATTTTAGACTTAAACTTAACCATTCAACATTTGCAACTAACAGACATCTATAGAACATTTCATCCTAACAAAACCGAATACACATTCTTCTCATCAGCCCATGGATCATCCTCCAAAATTGATCACATCTTAGGTTACAAATCTAACCTCAGCAAGTTAAAAGAATAGAAATCATGCCTTGTATTATCTCAGACCATCATGGAATAAAAGTTGAACTCAGTAACAGTAGGAATTTGCATATGCTTACAAAAAATGTACACTAAATTACCTCATGCTGAATGATAGCTGGGTCATAGATGAGATCAAGAAGGAAATTACCAAATTTTTGGAATAAAACGATAATGAAGACATGAAATATCAGAATCTCTGTGATAAAGCAAAGGTGGTCCTAAGAGGAAAATTTATGGTGATGGAAGTCTTAAGAGAACAGAATGAGAGGAAGTCAACAACTTAATAGGTCATCTCGATCAACTGGAAAAGGAAGAACTTTCCAACCCTAAGCCCAGCAGAAGAAAAGAAATAACTAAAATTACAGCAGAACTAAATGAAATTGAAAACAAAAGAATCATACAACAGATCAACCAATCAAATAGTTGGGTTTTTGAAAAGTTCAATAAAATAGATAAATGTTTGGCTAACCTAACCAGAAGTAGAAGAGTAAAATTCCTAATTTCATCAATTAGAAATCATAATGGCCAAATAACAATGGACCCCTCAGAAATTCAACAAATCCTTAATGAATACTACATAAAATATTCTCGGAAGTATGAAAATCTGAAAGAAATAGATAAATACTTGGAAACATGCCACCCTCCTAGACTTAGCCAGAAAGAAGTGGATATGTTGAACAAACCTATAACAAGTTCTGAAATAACTTCAACTATAAGAGATCTCCCCAAAAAGAAAAGCCCAGGACCAGATGGATTCACAACAGAATACTATGACAATTTTAAAGAGTAAGTAATACCTATATTACTTAACCTTTTCCAAAACATAGGAAAATAAGGAATACTTCCCAACACATTCTATGAAGCAAATATCGCCCTCATACCCAAACCAGGAAAAGACCCAACAAGAAAAGAAAATTATAGACCAATATCTCTAATGGATATTGATGCAAAAATATTCAATAAGATCCTAGCAAACAGAATCCAACAACACATCAAACAAATTATACACCATGACCAGGTGGGCTTCATCCCAGGGTCCCAAGGATGGTTCAATATACATAAATCCATAAATATAATACATCACATAAACAAATTAAAACACAAAGACCATATGATTCTCTCAATTGATGCAGTAAAATATTTTGGCAATATCCAGCATCCTTTCTTGATCAGAACACTTAATAAAATAGGTATAGAAGGTACATTTCTTAAACTGATAGAGGCCAACTACAGCAAACCCACAGCCAATATTGTATTGAATGGAGTTAAATTGAAATCATTTCCACTCAGATCAGGAACCAGGCAAGGTTTCCCATTTTCTCCACTGCTTTTTAACATTGTAACAGAAGTCTTAGCCACCACAATCAATCAAGAGAAGGCAATCCAGGGATCCAAATAGGACCAGAGGAAATCAAACTCTCACTCTTCACAGATCATATGACTATATATATGGAAAACCCCAGGGAATCAGCTACAAAATGCCTAGAAGTAATCAAGGAATATAGCAATGTCTCAGGATACAAAATTAACATTCATAAATCTGTAGCCTTTATATATACCAACAATAGTCAAGGGGAAAAAACAATCAAGGACACTATTCCCTTTACAATAGTGCCAAAGAAGATGAAATATCTGGGAGCATATCTAACTAAGGATGTGAATTATTTCTATAAAGAGAACTATGAAACTCTTGAGAAAAGAAATAGTGGAAGATGTTAGCAAATGGAAAAACATACCAAGCTCATGTCTGGGCAGAATAAACATTGTTAAAATGTCTGTACTACCTAAAGCAATCTACAGATTTAATGTGATCCCTATTAAAGCATCTCTGTCATACTTAAAAGACTTGGAAGAATTATTGCTTCGTTTTATATGAAAACATAAAAAAACCTCAAATAGCCAAGATATTACTCAGAAATAAAAGCAAATCAGGAGGAATCATAATTCCAGACTTCACACTATACTGTAAATTAATAGTGATCAAAACACCATGGTACTGGCACAAAAATAGAGAGGTAGATGTATGGAACAGAATTGAAGACCAAGAGGTGAACCCAGACACCTACCATCATTTGATTTTTGATAAGCCTATTACAAATATAAATTGGGGGAAAGATTATCTTTTTTAATAAATTGTGCTGGGTGAATTGGCTGGCGACCTGTAAAAGACTTAAACTGAACCCACAACTTTCTCCTTTAACAAAAATTGACTCTCACTAGTTAAAGGAGTTAAACTAAAGACATGAAACTATAAAAATTCTTAGAGAGAGTGCAGGGGAAACACTTAAAAAAATGGCCTGGGAGAATAATTTATGAGAAGGACACCCCGGACATTTGAAGCAACATCCTAAATATACTACTGGGATCTATTCAAAATAAAAAGCTTCTGTACTGCCAAGAACGCAGTACATAAAACAAATAGACAGCTCTCAGAATGGGACAGGATTTTTGCAAGTTATATTTCCCACAAAGGTCTAATAAGCAGAATCCACAGAGAAGTCAAATTTATTACTAAGAAAAACACAAGTGATCCCATTTCATTGTGGGCAAGAGACATAAACAGAAGCTTCTCTGAAGAAAACAGGCACATGGTCTACAGACACATGAGAAAATGCTTATCATCTTTAATCGTCAGAGAAATGCAAACCAAAACTACTCTGAGATAACATCTCACTCCAGCAACAGTAGACCACATCACAAAATCCCAAAGCTAAAGATTGTGGCGTGGATATGGATAAAAGAGAACACCTCTGCACTGTTGGTTGGAATGCAAGCTAGTACATTAGTTTTGGAAAGAAGTTTGGAGAACACTCAGGGATCTAAATATAGACCTACCGTTTGATCCTGCAATTTCTCTTCTAGGTGTATGTCCAAAGGAAACAAAATCACTTGACAATAAAGATATTTGGACCAGATTGTTCATTGCAGCTCAATTCATAATTGCCAAGTCATGGAAGAAACCAAAGTGCCCATCAACCCATAAATGGATTAATAAATTTTGGTATATGTATACAATGGAATACTATGCAGCATTAAAAAATGGAGACTTTACCTCTTTTATATTTACATGGATAGAGCTGAAAAATATTTTTTCTTAGTAAAGTATCTCACGAATGGAAAATAAATATCCAGCGTACTCAGTACTACTGTGAAATGAATTTATAATCACTCACACTTGCATATGAAAAATGAAACACAACTATAGCCTAGGTTGAGGGAGGGAAGAGGAGGGAGCGGGGAGGGAGGGAGGTGGGTTGATAGAGGGTGTTTGAAAGGGGGACCACACCTATGGTGCATAATGAAAGTACAAGTTGGATCTATCAGGTGTAGAACACAAATGTCTGAATGCTGTAATTGGGTAAATAAAGTCAAAGCTATGTTGATTAGTAGCATGTAAGCACTCCAACTGGTACAAATAATCACATCGAAACACATAATAGCATAAATGTATGTATGATCCATGTACAAATGACTTAATAAACAAATTAAAAAAGGAATTAAAAAATTATACAATTATTACTACCAAAAACTCTATTCTCAGAAATATGAAAATCTGAATGAAAAGTACCAATACCTGGAAACATGCAACCTTCCTAGGCTCACCCAAAAAGAATTAGAAATCTTCAATAGACCTATATCATTCACTGAAATAGCATCAAAAATACTAAATCTCCCCCAAAGTGAAAGTTGAAGACCATATGGCTTTACATGTAAATTCTATCAAAACTTGAAAGACAAACAAGTACCAATATTATACAACTATTTCCAAAGCATAGAAAAGGAAGGATTACTTCCCACAACATTCTATGAAGCAGATATCACTCTGATTCCCAAAGCAGAAAAGGATCCAACAAAGAAAGAAAATTATAGATAAATATCATTAATCAATATTGATGCAAAAATACTCAGTAAGATATTAGCAAACCAATTTCAACAACACATCAAATATTTATATATCATGATCAAGTTAGTTTATTCCAGAGTTACAGGGTTGGTTAAACATATGCAACTTTGTAAATATAATACATGATAGAAATAAAATAAAAACCAAAGACCATATGGTTCTCTCAATTGATGCAGAAAAAGATTTTGGCAATATCCAGCATGCTTTCATGATAGGAACACTTAAGAAAATAAGTATGGAAGGGACATGTTCTAAACTGATAGAGGCCATCTACAGCAAACCCATAGCCAATATCATATTTAATGGAGTAAAACTGAAAACATTTCCACTGAGATCAGGAACCAGGCAAGGATGTCCACTGTCTCCACTGATATTAAACATAGTAATGGAAATTTTAGCCATTATAGGCAAGTAAAGGTGATCAAGGGTATCCAGATAGGGTCAGAGGAGTTCAAACTCTCACTCTTCACAGATGATATGATCCTATACCTGGAAAATCCCTCGAACTCAATTACAAAACACTTAGAAGTAATAAAGGAATACAGCAGTATCTCAGGATACCAAATCAATACTTACAAATTAGTAGCTTTTATAAATACCAACAATAGTCAACCTGAAAAATATTTCAAGGACTCTATTCCTTTTACAGTAGTGCGAAAGAAGATGAAATATCTGGGAATTTACCTAACAAAGAATGTGAAAGATCTCTATAAAGAGAATTATGAACCTCTGAGGAAAGAATAGCTGAAGATGCTAACAATGGAAAAATATACCATGTTCATGGTTGGGAAGAATCAAAATCATTAAAATGTCCATACTATCCAAAGCAATTTGCATATTTAATTGAATCCCTATTAAAGCACCATTGTCATACGTTAAAGATCTCGAAAAAATAGTACTTTGTTTTATATGGACTCAGAGAAAACCTCAAATAGCCAATACATTACTCAGAAATAAAAACAAATCAAGAGTTATTACATTACCAGACTTCATGCTGTACTATAAATCTATAGTGATCAAATAGGCTTGGTAGTGACACAAAAATAGACATGTAGTTACACGGACCAGAATACAGAACCAAGAGATCAACCCAGCCACTTATCCTCATTTGATCTTTGATATGCCTATCAAAAACATTCATTTGGGGAAAGATTCCCTATTTGACAAATGGTGCTGTGTGAGCTGAATGGCAACCTGTAGAAGAATGAAACTGGACCCTCATCTCTCACTATTAACAAAAGTTGAATCTCACTGGATAAAGGATTTAAACTTAAGACATGACACTATAAAAATACTAGAAGAGAATTCAGAGAAAACTCTTGAGGAAATAGGCCTTTGAGAATATTTTATGAGGAGGACACCCCCTGGCAATTGAAGCCAGACCAAAAATATATTACTGGGATCTGATCAAATTAAAAAGTTTCTGCACAGCCAAGAGCACAGTAAGAAAAGTGAACAGACATCCTTCAGAATGGGAGAAGATTTTTGCGGGTTATACTTCCAACAAAGGTTTGATAACTAGAATCCAAATAGAACTCAAACTAATCAATGCAAACAAACAAAAAAACTAATAACCTTATTTGTATGTGGCAAAGAGTTTTGAAATAAAACTTCTCTGAACAAGGCAGGCATATGGCCTACAGACACATGAAAAAATGCTCATCATCTTTAATCACCAGAGAAATGCAAATTAAAACCACTTTGAGATATCATGTAACTCCAGTAAGACTAGCCCATATCACAAAATCCCCAAACTACAGATGTTGTTGTGGATGCAGAGAGAAGAGAACACTTCTACACTGCTGGTAGGAATGCAATCATATATGACCTTTGGGAAAGAAGTTTGGAGAATACTCAAGGAACTAAAAGTAGACTACCATTCAATCCTGCAATTCCTGTACCAGGTATGTACCCAAATAATCAAAAATGATTTTACAACAAAGGCATTTGCATCAGAATGTTTATTGCAGCCCAATTCATAATTGCCAAGTCATGGAAACAGTCCAAGTGCCCATCAACTCATGAATGGATTATCAAATTGTGGTATATGTACAACATGGAATACTATGCAGCCCTAAAAAGATGGAGACTTCACATCTTTTACGTTTACTTGGATGGAGCTGGAACATATTATTCTTAGTAAATTATCTCAAGGATGGAAAAATATGTATCTAATGTACTCAATCCTGCTATTAAATCAAGATATAATCACCTACTCATTCATGCATATTGAAAAACATAACTATAATCCAGAAAGTAGAAGGGAAGAGGAGGAGCAGGGAAGGGGGAAAGTGAGGGAGGGTATTTGGGGGACCTCACCTAATGTGGACAATGCAATGTTACATTTCAAATCTATCAAGTAAAGAATGTAATTGTGACGGATGTGTTAATCAGTTTAATGTAAGAATTTCACATTGTAAGTTAAATGAATACACTGAACTTCACAAATGCATCCATGTACAGTTATAATTTAATAAAAATAAAAAATAAAGAATAAATAAAAATGAGAACTACAGTCCAATTTCACTAAAGAATATCAATGGAAGGATACTCAACAAAATGTTGGCTAATGGACTTCAGGTATAAATTAAAAAAATTATACACGACAAAAAAAGTAGGCCTCCTCCAAGACATTTAAGGCTGGTTTAATATGTACATATCCATAAATGTAATACACCATATCAATAGAAGCAAAAACAAAGACCATATGATGCTCTCAATAGATGAAGCAAAAGCATTTGACAAAATTCAGCGTCCTTTCTAATAAGAATCCTTAAGAAAATAGGCATGTATGACACATTTATTAAGCTGATTGAAGCCATCTATGACAAACCCACAGCTAATGTCATACTGAATGGAGTAAAAATGGTTTTCCACTTATAACTGGAACCTTTAAAGCCAGATGAGGATGGTCATAGACCTTCAATCTCCTAAAACAAACAAACAAAAAAAAACTTTCAGCCCAGGATCTTGTATCCAACTAAACTGAGTTCCATTTGTGATGGAAAAATATAATACTTTACTGAAATAATCATGTTGAGGAAATTTTCTATAACTAAGTCATCTTCCAGGGTATTCTTAGACCCATCTTCCACAATTACCAGTACAAATATCTACTACTAAAGTAAACTCACCAAGAATGTTTTGAACAAAACTTAGCTTCACACTAGTAAAAGGCTTAAAAATATCCACTGGACATTTATAAAACATGACACCCAAAAAACTGCCATGCTAATCAATTCTGTCAATTCATGTGAATGTATTACATTGTCCTCTAAAAAGGCACAGGTTGGCTGACTGGACACAGAAACTGAGACCAGATATCTTCTGCCTACAAGAATCTCATATTCTCTTAAAGGATAAAAATAGACTCAGGGTGAAAGCATGAACATCTATAATACAGGCAAATGGAAATCAGAAAAAACAAGGGCTGTATTTTTATTTGCAGATACAATTAACTTTAAACCAATAAAGATAAAGAGTGATAATAATGGTCACTGCATATTTGTCAAGGTAAACACTCAACATGTAGAGATTTCAATATTTAACATTTATGCACCCTACGAGAATGCTCCTCAATTTATAAAGCAAATTATACTGGATATAAACAACTTCATATCTTCCTGAACTATAATAGTTGGAAATTTTAACACCACATTGACAGTTGTGGATAGATCCTCCAAGAAGAAACTAAACAAAGAAATATTATACTTAAACTTCATCCTAGAACAAATGGACTTAACAGACCTCTAAAGAACATTTAATCCTATTAAAACTGAATATACTTTCTTCTCATCAGCCCATAGAACATTCCCCAAGATTAATCATATCTTTTTTTAAATTTTTATTTTTTATTGAATCATAGTTGTGTACATTAGTTCAATCATGGGGTACAGTGTGCGGGCTTCACATGCAATTTGAGATATTTTTATCAACCTGATTGACATAACATTCATGAGATTTTCTCAATTACTATGTGAAAACATTTTTGATCCGTATTTAGAAGTTTTCTTCTGACCCTTCAAATATGTACCACCCATGTGATCTCACCCTTTGTCCTATCTCCCCCCACCCTCTCCCTCCCTTTCCCTCCCTCTCCCCTTTCCCCGTCTTCCTGTGAATAAATGGGTTGTAGCCTTCACTTGAACGATAAAGAATTTGTCTCATATTAGGGGTGTATACATTGGGTACTTTTTCTTCCATTCTAGAGATACTTTGCTAATGAGAACATGTTCCAGCTCTATCCATGTAAATATGAAAGAGGAAAAGTCACCCTCTTTCTTTAAGGCTGCATAATATTCCATGGTATACATGTACCACAGTTTATTAATCCATTCGTGGATCAATCAGCTCTTGGGCTTCTTCCATGA
>CAUYON010069151.1:0-24742 GCA_963573935.1 Arctocebus calabarensis
TTACAATCGCGTCTTGCCCCCAACAGGTGTGGTGCACACCAATATTTATTTATTTATTTGTTTATACATTGTCCTTGCTTGTAGTAATTCCTCGTACCAGTTGCCTCCCAGGTAAGCTGGGATTACAGGCGCCCACCACAATGCCCGGTGGTCTTCTTTCCTGGTAGTAGAGACAGGGTCTTTTACTCTGGCTCACTCATGCTTATGCTTAAGCTGGTCTCGAACCGTGAGCAGTGGAAATCCACCCGCCTCGGCCTCCCACAGCGCTGGGACTACAAACGTGAGCCACCACACCCGGCCTAATATGTTGTTTTTCACTCCACTCTTCTAAGCCTGCTATTTTTCAAAGCCATGATTTATAATGACTGCATGATATTCTAACACAACTATAGCATAAAATTAACCCATTCTCAATTTTTCACTGTCAGAAAAAAATGCTGTGACTTATTCAGAATAGTTGATTGGATTTCAGATTTTTCCTTAGGAGATGACTGATACAACTGGAATGGCCATTTACAAGGATCTTTATACATACAGATCTAATTTTTATTCCTCAAAAAAAGGAAGGTTGCCCTACAGAACTCCAGGAAATATTGAGTGTGCAGGCCTCACCATTTTCCGGCAGCATAAAGAATATTTTCTAAATCTTTGCTAATTTGACAAGGGGGGAGAAAAATCTCTCATTTTAATTTGTATTTATTTTTATTTTTATTTAATTTGTACTTTTGTATTTTTTTATCCATGAAATTTTTATGTTTTTGATATTTAAGTTTTCTTTCTATACATTACCTACTTAAAACTCTTTCCTGCTCTTCTATTTAGCTGCAACTGTTTCTTTACTCGCACACAGGATATGCTGGTGTTTCTTCTTAACAGATCTATACACAAGTATAACTTGTTAACATATAAAACAGATCCGATGGCTCCTCCTAATGTTTCAACATACACATTCAAAAGAAAGTTGAGGTAAATTGATAAACTCTGACTTGTAGTGCCTGTATTTGTACAGTCCTCTAATACACTCCCAAATTATCATTGTGCTATTCTGGTTTTGAAAGTATGTTAATCTTCTATAAAACTGTCACATTATTCTGACTGTACTCCTATGTTGTAAAGATATTTACACAAATAATGTCAAATTATATGTAAAAGTAGTTCTAAAATCATTTTGTTAGACCTTGACTTTAAAATGTTGTTTTTAAATGTTAAATGTTTTGCCTTTTCTTGACCTACAAGTTGCAGAACTTCGTCAGTGAGGTAGCTTTATTTCAGAACCTTTCTAAAGTGATCTTTTTATACATAATGCCCTCCTCCAATGCTTTCTATTTTTGGATCAAATCTAAGTTCCAAATATCAGACCTTAGTTCCCTTGAAGGGAGGCTTTCTAAGCCATTCTCTGCCCCATACCGGGGGCCCAGGCAGTGATCAGCTACTTGTGCCTGTCTCCCTCCCCAGCACCCACCCTCTACTGCCCACTGACTGCGTCCCTCCCTCTCCCACTGAATTTTCCCTTTCCTAGGCAAAGCTCCACTGCCTCCTGGCCAGGCTATTTCAACAGCCTCTGACTTTTTGCCTCTGGCCTTTCTTCAACTGCAATCCATCACATGTTGCCAAACTAACCTTTCAACTCCATTTCCATCAAGCAATATGAGTCAGGATCTCACCCAGTCTGAGCTGCTGATTTTGCCACAGCCCAACAACCTCTCTTTACCTATCCAACCAGCCCCCTCTCCTTCTACCAACTCTGATGCTCCTTGAACCCCAGGAGACTGGCCCCTTCCAAAGCAGGTTGAAGGGGGAAGGGATGGGGTGGCAATGACTGTGCTCCTCTCTGGGCCATGGCTCCCACAGGAAGCCACCCTCCCAGGGAGGGAACAAGGACAAAGGGCCCCTGTCCTGGTCCAGCCACCTGCTTGTTTCCTGCGGGACGGAACCCTTGGCTGATGGTCTCCCATAATTTTGTTCACATTATTGCTCAGCTCCTCCAACCTATCAAAGCAGAGGGCAAGTCAACGCACCCTGATTCCTTCTTTGCTACTTCTGCACTCACTGTACTACATCACACTGCATCACACTCTCTTGGCCCTTAGTTACATACAGAGCTATTCTGTTCCACAGCCATGAGTGTGCTAATCTGCACTTCCCAGCCAGAGGTAACATTTTCAATATGGCCCAGAGCTCAGCACAGTCATAATTTTACATCAGCACAGCCTCAAACATTAAGGTTAGCAAAAACATCCTAAAGATCTGCCTATTTATGATTCTTATCTATCTTTGAAAGGAAATTAATAAAATACTTTTTACCAGGCACATCTGTGTTTCCAAAAGCCAAAAAAGGACTGTATTATAAACCTCACAAAGAAACTGTCATTTGCTCTTTTGAGATGTAAACCTAAAACATTATTGAATTCTTCCCTTGTCTTTAGTGGCCATGCCTTTGCATTCATTAAAGTCCTTCTTAGCATTGACGTGGCCAAGGCCGTTTATGCGAGAGTGCGCACTTACGTTACTTTGGGTAGACCTAGTTTTCTGAAAACCCATTTACAAGGCAAGCGACTATCCCAGTGCTGATACCACAAACGGTTCCACCGCACTGGCCTCACACTCTAGAGGGTAATTCCTTAGGTCGTGGGCACTTTAAAACAAGCAGCTCCTTCCCAAAAAGCCTTCAGCTGACAGCTAAAGAACTTGCCCTCAGATCTAGTATTATTATACAGACATTGTGCTAAGCGATAGAAGCACTGGACTAACCCCTGGGGTCCCTAAGTACCTGCTCATAACACCTCTGTGGGGCATGTTCCAATCAGATGCCAGGAACGTGGTAACGGGGTGTGAGGCAGCCAGAATAATTCACTTCCTCTTCCCCACCCACATTCAGACCCCGCTGGGAGAGGACCAAGCAGGAGCTAGCACGTCTGTCACTGAGGCAGCCACAGGGAACAAGCCTCACTCAGGTGCAGGGCAACCCTGATGTTAAACTGTCAGCCAGCTGCAGGGGAGATCTTGCCCGCAGAGGCTGCCCAAGGAGCAGAGCCACAGAGAGGGCCCTCGGCCGGTGCCCTGGGACAAACTGATGGATGGGCTGCTTAGCAGGATAGAGACCAGTATTGGGGGCCTTCTCCTCACTCCCTTCTTGCTCTTTTGCCTTCTGCGTCTTCCAGACCTTGCAGTCAGGATGATCGCAGTGCTCACAATGGCCTGGCAGGTCCAGGATTGTGCTCTGACAGCCAGACGGGTGGGAGGGAGGGCACAAGGTAATGGAGGGGCCAGAATGCCAGGACACGAGGAGGCGCAGCATCTCCCAAAGACACGGCGTCTGCAGCCACCCAGCAGTCACCTGAGTCTGGGCAACCAGAAAAGACTCATGACACAGAGCTGTGAGCAAGAGAAAGAGTGGAGTCTGCAGTTTCATGCTTTTGTTATGCTTCGGCAGGAAGAAAGGGGAGTTACGATGACTTCAGTTTAGACAGACTCGTAAAATTAAGGATTGGAGTTTGGGGTGATACTAGAATTAAGAATGCAAACTTAGGAGTTAATCATGTGGAAAAAGAGCTGAAATTGCAGGCCTGAACTAGACCCTAAAAGAGGCCAACACCAAACCCCCAAGTCCAGGCTGCATTTAGGGAGTAGCAGGAAAAGGAATGAAGAACTGAGGCAGCCTGGAGGGAAGGCTCAGGACCCCGGGGGGCCTCCTGCCAAGGCCCAGAACGACCTGCAGGGTCAGGAGGATGGGAGGCCACCTGGGCTAAATGGGGGGCTGAGAAAAGCCCCCCATTATGTGCTTCATTTATACCCTCCTTACGAGCATCCTGCCTTAGAACATTAAGCTAAGACCTCCAAGCTGGCACTAACCCACTCACTAAACTGCCTTTTAAGATAATTCTCAGCTTGGTGGTTGTAGCGCAGTGGTTACAGAGCTGGCCACATGCACCAAGGACAGCAGGTTCGAACCCAGCCCGGGCCAGCTACCCAACAATGACAACGCCAACAACAACAACAAAATAGCCGGTGTTGTGGTGGGTGCCTGTAGTCCCAGCTACTAGGGAGGCTGAGGCAAGAGAATCACTTAAGACCAAAGAGTTTGAGGTTGCTGTGAGCTGTGATGCCACGGCACTCTACCAAGGGCAACATAGTGAGACTCTGTCTCAAAAAAAAAAGATGATTCTCATTTTAAATGTATTACATGACCTTGAAATAACACTGGCTTGAAATGGGTAGCCCCAAAATAGTTACTGCTACTTACCAAACCTATTAGTTTTGCAGATAACTACCACATAAACCACAACCATACATGAAATAAGTTTTTAATTATTCAGTGACACGTATGAAAATAATATTTAACAAATAGATACAAAGCTGTCTATTTTCCTCCCCTTTAATCCCACCTTTAAAAACTGTGGTTTGGGTTGGCCCAGTGGTTCACTCTTGTAATCCGAGAGGTCAACATGGGTGGATCTTCTGAACTCAGGAGTTCAAGAGCAACCTGAGCAAGAGCCAGACCCCATCTCTAAAAAATAGCCAGGCGTTATGGCTGCCACCTACAGTCCCAGCTGGTTGGGAGGCTGAGGCAAGAGAATTGCTTAAGCCCAAGAGTTTGAGGTCGCTGTGAGCTATGACACCACAGCACTCTACCAAGGGCAACAAAGTAAAACTCCATAAAGATCCCTTGAGTTCGAGAGTTAAAGACCAACCTAAGCAAGAGCAAGACCCGGTCTCTATTAAAAATAGAAAAATTAGCCAGTGGTCATGGCCAGAGCCTGTAGTCTCAACTACTTGGGAGGCTGAGGCAGGAGGATCCCTTGAGCCCTGAAATTTGAGGTTACTGTGAGCTGTGATGATGCCATAGCACTTTACCCAAGGCAACAGAATAAGACTCTGTCTCAAAATAAATAACAAAAACAAACAAAAATACAAACTGGATGACTGGTTTCAAACTCTTAACCAGTCATCCATCTTCACTTTGTATATTAACTGGCATGCCAAATGGTAGCCACATTTCACTCATTTCCACGTAAGAGAGAATAACGTTACATGCAACATTCCAAAATACACTGTAATAATTTATGCATTACCGTTCTCTGACGTTTTCTATTTCCAAAGCATGTTGTTTGTTTGTCTGTTTTGGCTCTTCTCGGTTGTGGAAACCAAAGCATGTTCGCTATAGAACTAACGTATTAGTCAAAACGTAGTTTCTCTTTAAACTTCAGAGTACATCAAAAGTGCCTGAATAAGGATTCAGATTCCAGATGACCCACGGTGATTTCATTCAACAATCTTGTGTGGGGCTGAGGAGTCTGCATTTTAACCAGCACCCCAAAGGACTGCGTTCATTATAACACCCAATCAGCATCTTTTTTTTCTCCAGTCATCCTAAGGTTGACCAAACTTTGTTTAAAATTATATAAGATCCTTAAAAGGCTAGGTGCCTGTGGCTCAACAGGCTAAGGCGCCAGCCACGTACACCTGAACTGGTGGGTTCGAATCCAGCCCGAACTGGCTTGAGGCTGTGTCTCAAAAAAAAAAAAAAAATTATATAAGATCCTTAAACTCTCCCACACAACAGACCCATTTTACAGGTTTCTTAGAGAAAACAGATGAGAAAGCTGCCTCACTCCAGCTCTCCACTCCAGTCTTCTTACAGACCTATGAATACGTTCCTTCCACAAAACGACCTCCTACCTTCTCAATCCTGGTGAGGTGGAAAGGAAAAGATAAGAATCAGATGCAGGACTGGGGGAGACACCAAGGCCTACCCCTCCCAAAATCACCCCAAGGAGCAGTGACGGACAAGCACAGTCACAGCACCTGTCCTGAAAGCTTGAGGAAGCGTGAGGTGGGGTTCCTCACACAAAGCAGAGCATTGGAAATGTAAGGGGTACACAAACTTTATAAAGACACAAGAATTAATCATTTAATGCCTTAAACAAACAAAAAGACCCATTTTCCTACTTCCGCCTATGCTAGTCGGAGAAATGAGTCAAACCACTTGCTCGATTCATCAGCTGGCACAGTCTTCTAAAGCAGAGGCAAGGCATCATTTTACAAGTTTAAAAATGAAGGTTTTATTATTACTAATGTTATTGTTATGGCAGCTGATACACAAAAGATGATGCCAATGATATGAGCATCTCCCCAGGAGGTGAAAATCCTGAGCTGCGGAGAATGATGGGCAGCCGTCCACTGTCGGCCACTCTGCTAGTGCAGCCGGGGTTTCTGTTCCATCCACCTTTGTTCCCCACACCAAGACAACAGTCAAACAGCTAAGATGAAAACGTTGCCGCCACAGCACAGTGACACTGCCTGCCAGCCAGCGACTCAGCTATAGCAGTGTCACCACCTGTGTGCTCAACAGTGGGGAAATTATCTATGTCATTAAATTTTTTCCTTAGTGCATTTGACAGCATATACAACAGTTTTCCTTGTCCTGCTATACCCTAGCAGCTAAAGAGAATGGCTCTCAGCATCCCAGAGTAGCCACAAAGCTGCTCAGAAACTGAAGGTTTGCTTTCTACAACAGCCCAGATTTTTATTTTTATATTTTAATGACTGGGAAAATGAGAAGCTAAAAAATGCGGAATATGATGAAAAACATAGCTCTGAAACTTAACACAATTCAGACCAGAACTAAAATCTTAAGTGCACCAAAAATAGCAAACCTTAAGTTTTAACTAGAGGCTCACGACACTCAAGCTCATCAACGAGGGGTTATCTGGTTGTGAACAGGAAAAAAAATAAATGTACAGAATCAAAAAAATATATTATCACAGACTATTTCTATGGGGCGAAGTAGTATTAAGATGCAACTTTGTCATTTTTTAAAATCCCTTGGCAAAGAAATGGTCACTCACCCCGTAACACGTAAGTCTACAGATTTACACATCTGAAGTCTCCGCTCATCTGAATGTGTGACTGAGTATACGGCGGTAAGAGACAGCCTGTTGCCTTATGCAGCAGCAGTTTGCAAGTATTTCACTGAGGCTGGGTATTCACAGAAGTTGATGTGAATATGAGGAACGCACGCCGCAGCTCTAGTCCCAGGCAGTGAGAAAAAGATGCTACGTGAATTACATCTTGGATCAACACTGGGAGAAACTCTGCAGAAAGCCAGAGCTGAATGCTTTCATGTCAGCTACGTCTTGGACTGATAAATGAAAAAACAGAGTTAGAACCCTGGTAAGTCTTACAATGCGCACGTGTCTTTCAGGTTAAAAGTGTTTCCAAATGTGGGTGGCGCCTGTGGCTCATCGAGGGTGGCAGGTTCAAACCCGGCCTCAGCCGAACTGCAAAACAGAAAAATAGCCAGGTGTTGTGGCGGGCGCCGGTAGTCCCAGCTACTCAGGAGGCTGAGGCAAGAGAATCGCCTAAGCCAGGCATCCTCAAACTTTTTAAACAGGGGGCCAATTCACTGTCCCTCAGACCGTTGGAGGACTGGACTATAGTTTAAAAAAAAAAAAATCTATGAACAAATTCCTATGCACACTGCACATATCTTATTTTGAAGTAAAAAACAAAACGGAAACAAATACAATTCACACTGCTGCATGTGGCCCGCGGGCCATAGTTTGAGGACCCCTAGCCTAAGCCCAGGAGTTGGAGGTTGCTGTGAGCTGTGTGACACCACAGCACTCAACCGAGGGCGATAAAGTGAGACACTGTCTCTACAAAAAAAAAAAAAAAAAAAAAAAGTGTTTCCAAATGATAAGATATGACATCTGAGCAAAAGAGGCCTCGCTGAGTATAAACTGTTCATAGACACCATTCAGCCTCTTAATTTTTCTCCAGGAGCTGGTCCTAGAAAACACTGGTAGGTAAGATCTTGCTCTTGCTGGCCTTCTAGGACCTAGGTTATTTTGATGGGACCATCCAAAGCAATTTCAAGGGTGCAGTTAAGGGCACAGAAGCTGTTAAAAAAGCCTGTCCTAATTTGAGTCCCAACTCTACCAATTAAAAGCTGTGATCTTATGCAAAATTATTAATTAATCTCTAAAACTCCATTTTCTCACCTATAAAATGGCAATTACTTTCCCTACTTCAGGAAGGAAAAGTAATTGCCAGCATTCTGACAACTCCTACTTCAGGATTCAGTGAAAATAGTTTGTGTAAACAGCAAAATTAATTCACACAAAGTCCATGCTACATAAATGTTAAACTACTGAGATCAAACCCTTAGGGTCACTGTTGTTTTTAAAGCTTTCAATTTGGGGCAGTGTCTGTGGCTCAGTGAGTAGGGCACTGGCCCCATATACCGAGGGTGGCAGGTTCGAACCTGGCCCCAGCCAAACTGCAACAAAAAAATAGCTGGACATTGTGGCGGGTGACTGTAGTCTCAGCTACTCAGGAAGCTGAAGCAAGAGAATCGCCTAAGCCCAAGAGCTGGAGGTTGCTGTGAACTGTGATGCCATTGCACTCTACTGAGGGTGACAAAATGAGACTCTGTCTCTTTAAGAAAAACAAAAAACTTACAATTTTGATACAATTTCAAACTTGGTGTAAAGTTAGAACAGCATAACAATCTCCCATAAATCCATATTTTTTTTTATTTCTTTGTTTTTTGAGACAGAGTCTCACTCTGTCACCCTCATTAGAGTACCATGGCATTATAGCTCACAGCAGCCTCTATCTCTTGGGCTCAAGCGATTCTCTTGCCTCAGCCTCCCAAGTAGCAGGGACTGCAGGAACCCGCCACAATGCCTGGCTATTTTTAGAGATGAGGTCTTGCTCTGGCTCAGGCTGGTCTTGAACCTGTGAACTCAGGCAATCCACCCGCCCTGTCCTCCCAGAGTGTTGGGATTACAGGTGTGAGCCACCATGCCCAGCCATAAATCCATACTTTTAACAATTGTTTGCATTTTGCCTCATTAATTTTTTTATTCCAAGTCATTCTTAGGTGAAAATAAAATAGAATAAATAAAATAAAAATTGCTTACACTCTATCACTTCCATTTCCATGCCAGGACAGGTAGCGGTGGAAGTGTAAGGACGCCACCTTGGAGCCTTCCCCTTCCTGAACAAGGGAACCTTTCATGTTCAGTTGCCCCTCACACCCAGACTCCAACCCCAGATGATCCTATCTTACCTCTTCCTTACACAGTAAACAGAACTTGGGGCGGTGGGAGGAGGGGGGAATGACTGAGTAAAAATTCTGAGATTTGAGGACCAAAACATCCTTTTGATTTTAAGAACGCCAAATGGCCTCTAGACTGAACTGGAAAGTTCTAATATTCCAGAACTGATCAAATATGCCCCCACCATTGATCACCTCAGAACCCAAATTCTCAGCCACCACAGAATACAAACCTCCACAAAAACAACTGTTCTCATCTCCACAGGAAAAGAAGGGCCTTCAGGGTAAAATTCCCTGGTCATTTTAGATCAAGAAATTCCATAACATATGGCCCCACAACCACAGCGAAACAAGGACAGAAATTGAGAGGATATACCAGTAGGGTACGACAAGGCATCACAGGTGCTACTGGTGTTTCTAAGGCACTTTTGCCTACTAAGACAGAAACCAGGCAAGCTGGAGAGATGGTCTAGATGGCAACAGCAGTACAATGGTTACACACGCAGATTCTGGAGTCTGGACACCTGGGTTCCAATCCCACCTCGCCGCTTGCTAGAGGTGCATGTTACTGGGTAATTTAACTTCTCAGCCCTCTCAGTGTCCTCATCTGTAAAAATAGAGACAATAATTCTACCTTATCACCTACAGTTGCTCTGATTAAATGAAATGATCCATTAAGCCACCTAATATAATCCCTTGCCAACTGAAAATAATCAATAATTATTAGCTAATCATTATGGTTATTGTCATTGTTTTTAATGTTTTCTTGTTATTTCTGTGTTATTTTACTCAATTGCCCATACAACACACAATGAAGGGAATACTATTTGTTAATTTAATCAAGATTTTCAAATTCTCAAGATGAGTCTACCTGATTCTTCTGACAAGACAGATACACCTGCAATTGGTCAAAGCAAAATTTCAAGCACAAGCAAGGTCAAGTATATTACGATGGAAACTTAAAAAAAAAAAAAAGTTCACTTTATGGCTCTAGGCTTAACAGTTTCAATATGTTCCCAGTATCACCCATAAATAAAGTAACTGGTAGGTCCATACACTTTAAAGCATATCACCAACGAAGGCATCTTGCTTGCTGTGTACCTAAGTTCAAATTTATTTTATTTTTCACTTAGTGCACTAGCAGGCTCTGCCTTGGATGCTTCTAATTCTTCAAGAGACTTCTCAATATTTGCCTGCTTAGTATTACTATGTTAAAGATGTTTGGCCATTTTTAGGAGTGTTGAAATAATATGTACATTTGCAATTATGTTTTAAGTATCGACAGAACAGATTTCTACAGTGCCCATGCATCCAGCCTCAGTGACACGCGCCTGCAGCCCCAGCTGCTGGGAAGCTGTGGCAGGAAGAGCGCTGGAGCTTTGGAGCTGGAGTGCAGCCTGGGCAGAAGAGAGAGATCACATCTCAAAAAAAAAAAAGTATTAAATGTTTACTGTTTCCTTTAAAAGTATGAAAAGAGAATAAAGCGGAATCTTTAAAATATTAAAGTAGTTCTCCAAGCTTGCTGCAGAATTAGGAGGAAAATTAATTGCTAAGATATCACAAACCCCTTAGTGGATACACTGCAAATACAGTGTAAGTCTCTGACTGTTTTATACTGAAGGTACCAGAGAGAGTAGGTAGCACATCCAAACTGATTCATGTGTCTAATTCTCTGCCTTCCCCCACACAAGGGCTGGGTGTGGGAACCCTGCCCACAGGATGCTCAGCAGCAGTGATCCTCTGAGATAGATGGAGGGAAACACAAACCCGTCTTTGCAGATGCCAGACAGGGAGGTGAGCCCCAAATTCACACCCCCTCCATTTCTCCACCAACCCCACACCACAGGAATCATCCTGCACCTTGCCACTCAATGTCGACACCTCTGAGGTAGGAAAGATTTCTTAAACTACAAGAACATACTGTTGACTGGACTTCATGACAGAATGCAATGTAAAGGGTATTTTTAAAAATTTAACTAGTAAATTAAAGAAATAGCATTAGAAGTAAATTGACAAAGGGTAATTAGCACAAGCTGCCTCCCCCGCCACCCCGAAACTAAGGTCAGCACAATGAGCTTTTCTACTATTCCGAAATGGGAACATTACCTCTCCTGAATTTCAATCTATTCAAATAATCACTAAAAACTACTAGAGGTGGAGGTAAAACTTTCAGGTAGGGCATGGTCCTGTAACCGATATATGTTCCCAAATTAGCCTGCAAAGCCACACTGCAACCATCATTTAAAACAACGCACACCGGCTCGGCACCTGTGGTTCAACGGGCTAAGGTGCCAGCCACGTATACCTGAGCTGGCAGGTGTTCGAATCCAGCCCGGGCCCGCCAAACAACAATGACGGCTACAACCAAAAAATGGCCAGGTGTTGTGGCGGGCACCTGTAGTCCCAGCTACTTGGGAGGCAGAGGCAGGAGACTCGCTTGAGCCCAGGAATCGGAGGTTGCTGTGAGCTGTGATGCCATGGCACTCTATCCAGGGTGACAGCTTGAGGCTCTGTCTCAAAAAATAAAAATAAATAAAAAAAAAAACAAAACAATGCACACCGTCCCCATGAAAAGGGTGACACTGTGCGCACACAGAACCTACCAGCTAACCCTGAGCAGCCCAAGGGCCTTGTCCCAGTGCATACCTAGCAACAGAAGGCAGCCTCCAGAAGGGGAGATACAAAAGAGCAAAACGTGCCATGGTCTGGCTCCACAGGATTCTATACTCAACCTATGGGGAGCAAACTCTTACCAAGGGCTGCCTGTTCGGCGAATCGCAAGCAAAGTGATACATGCTTAGCAAGCAGTTTCCTTCCCCTCTCCCACTTTACTGAACCCATAAGCATCTTTTGGGGAAATATGGAATGCCGCTAATAATGGAAAGAAGGATTAAAACAATGATAACGTGGCCCATTATCAGCTACCTGAGGCATGTGACAAGAACGCAAGAGCTTCCTCAAGTCTGATCCTTGCAAGGTGCTCCCCATAAAGAGCATCATCAGCCATCCAGCCAAGCAGGGAGTATGCTAGAAACCTACGTTCCCTGAGATGTCCCCAACAGCACAACTGTCCCTGAGGTTCCTTCATTGAGGTCCTCAAATCTGTCCATTTCTTTCCACCTCTATGGCCACCAATCTAGTCCAAATCATTGTTATTTTCCCATCCCACAAACCACAACAGAAATAGGCAGGAGACCAGGACTGATGGCTCACACTTGTAATCCCAGCACTTCAACAGGCTGAGGTGGGAGGATCGCTTGAGGCCAGGAGTTCGAGACCAGGCCAAGCAAGAGCAAGATCCAGTCTCCAATAAAAATAGAAAAACTAGCCAGTTGTGGTGGCCCATACCTGCAGTCCCAGGTAGCCAGGAGGCTAAGGCAGGATTGCTTGAGCCCAGGAGTCTGAAGTTGCAATGAAATACGACGACACCTCTGTACTCCATCCCAGGCAACAGAGTAAGACTTTGAATCCAAAAAAGGGGGGAGGAGGCAGGCAGGATACCGTCTGCAATCTAGTCTCCTTCCTCCACCCACCAAAATAGTTTTTCTTCAAAACATAATCCTGCTTATGCCAAACACTGCTTAACCTTCCATCAGTGCCTATTTTTTCAAAAATCCAAAATTCCATATCCTGCAAGCCCTGCCCTAGCTGGATACTGCCTGCCTCCTGGGTCTTACCTCAAAGCTCTCTGAAGACCTCAAATACAGCAGCCTCCCTCCAGAACAGGGGCACGTACTATAAGGCCTTCACCCTCCTCCTACCACCATTTAGATGGCAGCGTAAAGCTACTTTCTAAGGGGTAGTGTGACACACGCAACTGATAAGGCTTTCCAGGTGATAAAACCTCACTCCGCCTGGTCCCCAACACACAGTACCTATGAATCTGCAATAGCTTTAATTAATATTCTGCATGGGGCTACCATGTTTTCTCCGGTCGCTGCTGTGTACCCACGTCATAGCATTATCCCTTTCAGATAACAGGGACCCAATAAATAACTGAATCCATGAACAAGAAAATAAGATGAAACAGGAAAACTAACCACATCCCAGATTCACTTGTCAAGCCTGACACCTACAGAGATAGTGCCAAGCTCAAAGGGCCATGAAAGAAAAGTGTCTCAGATTCCACATTAACATAAGCAAACAAGTCCAGGACCCAATATAAGCCCTTTGCTACCAAGTTATGCTTCTTCTTAAATAGCTACATTTTTATTCTTTTAACAGATACTTCTAATTTTCAAAGTAAAAACAAAACAGAACCAAAAAAGAATTCTCTGCGAATGAACTGCTTGCAATCGCCTAACATTGGCTGAAAAGTACAGAAATCTCGATATGGCAATGAATACAGGCTTCTAAAGTAAAAACAGAAATCCACTCTTGGAATAATTATCTCTCCGTTTTTCTAGATAGGTAACCCTAGTTTTAAAAAAAGAAAAACAACAACAAAAAGACTCCAAACACAGAAGAGGCAAACTATTTCTTGTTGGCTTAAAAATACCTTTAGGAGCTACACATTATCATGCTACAAGATCCTAAAGGCAGGGTCTGAGTTAGAACTTGTGAGTTAGAATGTGAGGAAGAGCCAGGTCTCCAACCAAGTCAAACCCAGGAGCCCCCCAGCACCAGCACCATGCTGGGCACCAAGAAGGCCCCCAGGACTGAACTAAGCTCAGGTAATAGCTGGGTGACCATCCAGAGGCAGCTTGTTTAATTAATCTCTCTGGGCTTTAGTTTCTTAATCTGTAAAACAAGAACATTCAACCAGCTCACGAAGGTCCTCACACTCCAAATAGCCAAAGACTCAATTTCTGTTTAACAACATCATTATGATTTCCTGTTTCTATTTGTTATTTTTATCACACAGATGTGATTTCATTTAAAATATTTCATATGCTGGTAAAAGTAAAATATAGAAGAGTAGCAATACCGTTTTTAATTACTTTCCCAGCTCCTAACTACCACCAGAATCAGCTACAGACCTCTCTACTGTTATTGCGACCTGAGTGATACCCAAATTGAAACGAATCATTCCACTTTCCTATTCTTTGCAGAAAAACTAAGTGATCATTGACTCTCAATTTCTTTAACATTTTAACATCAGTCATCTGTGAATGTCAAAGGGTTTTCTTTTTTGCTAAATAACTTCCCTACAGAGGAAAATTTAATCTCCCAAACTAATGAAGCTTTAACTGCTTTAGAAATCTGTTTAGGAAAATGCAAAATTCTGAACTTCTAATGGAATAAAAATAGACTTTTTTAAAGATACACAAATACGTCCATATGAATGAAAAAGACAAACGAAAAAGCCACATAGGACCAGACGTTATGTCCCCAACAGCATCTTAATGACATCTAAGACATACCTGCTTCATCTTTTTAAGTGAATTCAGCTATGTGACTATATCTAGTTATATGTTTTTACTTGTGGAGAATACTGAAAGTCTCTTTCTTACAAAGCTGAAGTTTTAAAAGCCATTTTTTGTAGTCACACCCTTTACTCAGACCTGACTAAGCATTTTTATTCTTGCAATGCCTTATTTATAGATGTTTCTAAGATGGCCATGGTGTCTGCTACCAAACTCAAATGACTGTATTTGGATAATGCAGAATGAAAGACGACTGTTAATTTAAAAGTTAAGCCTAAAAGTGAAATTTGACTTTTGTTTACCTATAGAACTCTCCCCTACTAGATGGTAAACTCTATGAAGAAAAGTACTGTCTTTTACTGCTTTTACACATGGAAGACTTGCCAAGGTTTGGTTAATCAAACTGACTAAATGGATGGTGACTATGGCAAGCAAACTTTCTCAACCAGAGAGAAGAAAATCCTGTAATCCTGGGTTTGAAATAACTACCTTAACCTGGTGCTTACATTGCTTTCATGGGTTACACAGCAAGTACATAGAAGCACTGAGAGGGTATTCTCTTACAAACATATCCTTCCTCTTTTGACTTTTCTGCTTAATAGTTGTATCATATTATTGACCTTGCATCTGTATGGAAAAAAAGGCTGTAACATTTCCCTGATGTCACAGTATTACAAAGGTACTCCTCATGGTATTCATTTTAACTCAATGAAAGACAAACCTAAAGGACTCTCATTATGAAAAAGGTCTTGGAAACGTTCCTGCAAGTCAAACTGATTAAAAAGTAGATCAAACACAATTTTACTATTTTAAAAATAACTTACTGGATACATTATTTTCAGTGTGACTTCTATATTTTCAACTTTGGAGGAAAAGTATTAATGTTTTTCCTGGAAAGAAAGAAAGAATGTTTGCGTTTTTAACTATCACCTACACAACCACTCTAGCATTTCTCTATTCTGCATTCCATATTAAGACACAGAAAAGGAAGTAACTTTTTAAAACACTAATTTAAAAATAAACACATTGATTAAAGCAATATAACTGGAGTTTAGAATTCAGATACCAGATTTTTCTTAATTATAATTCCTTTCTTATCTAGAAACTCATTTGAATGTTGAAAACATAATCATAGAATATGATAGAATTCATCATGGTTCTATCTAGTGGCTTGCACAGAGAAAGAAAAAATGGAGAATATAAACAATAAAATCTACAGTGCTAAAAACACAATCCCATTTCTAGAGTGCCATAATGAGGAAGTTCACCTGTTACAAGTCTGACAAAAATTCATTACGACCCTTTACTAGAGATTACCAAAAAAGAATGCCATACGTCTGTTACTGGGAAAAAAAAAGAAAATTTACCTTCTAAAATTTGTTACTCAAGCCCTTTTCCATTCCCAAATTCTTGTTTTACTTTGTAACTTCCTTCTACTGAATAGATTTTTTAGGGAACATAAACTTTTCATGAGCAAAGTGGAAGATGCAAAATGTCACCTAGAAAGGCAAATCAAGTCCTACTTCTGCCGCAAGCATCTAGCTTTCAGCCTCTTTATTATCATTGTCAATGAATGGGCCCCAGTCAAATGAAAGCTGCCATTTTAGGGTAAAGACTGGAGGGCTTCTGTTGTGCAACAGCAAGACAAAACACTGCGCGACAGATGTACTCTGGGGGCTGGGAGGGGACTCAACTTCGGAAAATCGCTGCTCAAGTTATTTCTGAAATAGGAATTACCTAGTACTTAGACACTACTGCAATCTAAATGTAATTATAACTCAGATAAATCAGGTACCCACGCTGCTAAAGTCACAATCACTAAGATTTTTTTGTCAGTGTTACACTAGATCTGTGTAAGGAAATAAAGACATATTTTGTTTCCTATTTCATTATTATGTATCCTGAGTACCCCCACTTACTGAGACAGAACTGAGGAGAAATAACACTCAACCCCACAGAAAGGTAGCGCCCACTTCAAAAACGACTTAAATTAAAAATTCAGAAAATTAAAAAATCAAGTCCTTCAGATAATCCTTTAAAAATAAGTTATTTAATGTATCCCACAAATCACAACCAGAAGATAGACACTTTTTAAGATGTTACTTAAACCGATTGCTACATAATATACAATGAGAAACTAAAAAGTATACTTAGCAAGTGGAGAGCTAGATAGTGTATCTAATTCTAGCAATTCAAAAGGAAACTCTCTCCATGTGGGTTGCTACTTTTCTTTTGTCCATTGTCTGTTCAGAAGAGGGGGGAAAAACTAGTTTAAAACCGAGGCGTGAACAGTCCCTAAAAGTGACCTCCGGGAAAAGAGTACAACCCACAGCAGGAGCACTCTGCGCCGCCCGCTCCACGGGGGCGCTCACAAAGCGGGCGGCCGGCCGGGAGTTTGGGGTGCGCTCCCACGGCGCCGGGCTCCTCGAGGCAGAGCCATCCGGAGAAAGGCGGCTCGGTAATGATGGCTGCTCGGGGCCGGCGGCTTCTTCCCCGGAGCCTCCCGACCAGCCCCCACCTACCCGGGCCCGGGGTCTGCGCCCACCCACCCACCCCCCCGCGGCCGCGCCGGCCCCGCGCCGCTGCGCCCGCCTCGCACCGCAGCCCACCCAGTGCCCGCTCCCCCGCCCGAGCCCCGCGCCCCCGGCTAGCCCAGTCCCCGGTGCGAACCAAACAAACAACGCGTCCCCCGCCGCCCTCCTTCCTCTCCCCGCTGACCGCTTGGCCTCCAGCCACCTCGGCCGTTCACGCTCCGAGCCTCGGCTCTCTGCGGGAACAGAGCGCACCCTGGCCACCTCGGGGGCCACCTGGTGACCCCCCCCCAACGGCGCTGACCCCGGAGGGCTTAGGGGTGGAGGAGCCCAGTTGCATTCGGGGGTTAAAGTCGCTATTATGCAGCTGCCGCCGCCGCCGCCGGCGGCCGGGCCAGCTCGGCAAGGTGGGGTCCCCTCCTCGCCGCGCCTCCCGGCACTCGCCCCGACCCTGCTCCCTTTCTTCTCCTCCTCGCGCACTTGGGAGCCGCCGGGAAGCCCCCGGAGCCCCCGGCTCTGGGCTCGCAACTCCGCGCCCGCGGCGGGCACTGACTGAGCTCGGGACGCCCCCCGCGCCGCCGTGTTCGCGCTGCGCCCGCCCCACGCGGCGCCCCGTGCACTTTCCCCGCCGCCGACCCACCTCGCTCGGTGACCGTCCCCGCGCGGGCTGGCGCCACCGCGCCGGGAGGGACGCACTTTGTTCGCGCCCGTGCGGCCGCCGCTCCCGGCGAGCGCGGCGTGGTCGGTCCGGAGCGGGGGGCGGGGGCGGGAGGCGGGGGTCGCTGCCGTCCCCGAGCCGCCGCCGCCGCTCAGCCGCCCCGCGCCCGCGCGCCCATCGCCCGCTCGCACTTGAGTTGGAGCCCAACTTTTCCTCCTTCCTTTTTCTCTCGAATGGAGCCGGCAACTCGTGCTCGGCGCCGGCGGGAGGAAACGCGCTCGCGCTCCCTCGCGCGCAGACACGCTCCCTCCTGTCCCCCGTACCCCCCCACGCCGGCAGCACAACAAAAAGCCATTTACATGCGAGGAAGTGACCCTCGGCCGCACCGCGCGCCCCCGCCGCCGCCGGCCCCAAGGACGCAGGCAAAAGTTGGGGCTCCGGGCGGCGCTGGGGGAGCGGGTTCGGGCCCCGCGGGCGGCGACGCCGGCGACACGGCACGGGCGGTGCTGCGCTCCCGCGCCGGCCCCGGCCCCCGCCCGCCCTCGCCCCTCGCCCCGCACACGCCCAACTCCTCGCTCCCAACTCCTCGCGCGGCCCCGGCCCGGCCCGGAGCGATTTCCTGCCGCCGCCGCTGCCGCCGCCCCTCCCGGGGGCGCCGGGCGAACTCTCGCGCTCACCGGGTCGATCGGTTCGTCTCCTCCGCTGCCCTGTGCCGAGGGGAAAACAAAACGCAGAGCGGGCTCCGGAGTTGGCTCGGCAGCCGCGGCCAGGGGGCTGAATCCACGGGCGCAGAGTTGATCGGGGGCGAATGGGGCTCTGGCGAGTTTCAGGGTCTCGGGGTCCCCGGGCCGCCTCCTCCGCGGCGCTCCTTTGTGTAATTTCACTCGATTCAAGTTTAATCCGATAGTTCCCGAGCACGAGCGCGTCCGCACCACCACGGCTCAACCCCCGCGCCGCCGCCGCCGCCGCCGCTGCCGCCGCCGCCGCCGCCGCCGCCGCCGCCGCCGCGGCCCCAGCACGCCAGCGCCTGCGCGCTCCCGGCACGCCGCGCGCGCCCGAGGCAGCGGGGCCGCGCGCGCCCGCCGCCGGCTCCCTCCGCGCCGTGCCCGCGTCCGCGTCCGCGCTCGCGCGCGGCCACCTGACGTCAGGCGCGCCTGGCATAATTTATGCAAGAATTCGGCCGGGGTGGCGGAGGCCGAGGGAGAGGCCGAGAGAAAGGGGGCGGCGCGGAGCTGCGGGGCCGCGGGCTGCGGAGGGCGGGCCGGGCGCCACTTCCCGTCCCCGAGCGGGCGCCGGCGCTGCGGGCGGCTCTCCCCACCGGTCGGTGCGCGGCCGCCCTGCAGCCTTTCTTGCTGGGCTCCCGCGAGCGCTCGGCTGCGGCGCCGCAGCGCCCGGGCGCGGGCTGCAGAGGGTGCCACGTTTCCCCGCGCGGCACCTTCCCGGAGCCGGGGTGCGCCGCCCCGGGGCAGGAAGCGGTGGCTCCGAGCCGGCAGCGATCCTCCGGGCCACAACCAGGGGTCTACGACGCGGCGCGGACGCAGCGGCTGGAGGTGTTCGGTTGTCCCTTCCAGGAATGTCGTTCAACTTGAAATTATTTTCCCACATGAAATTATTTAGGATGGACACCCTCAATTTCAAATAGGTTCCCTTTATGCTTCTGCACATCGCTTTTCCTACCTCTCAGTTGATAGGACATCGGATACACTACTAAATCAGTTAAAAAGTTTAACTAGATGGCATTGATTTTGTTAAATATTACCATACCAAAAAAAAAAAGGGAAGAGAAAAGAAACGGAGGGGAGAGCGCAGTGGTTATGAAACAAAGAAATAGGATGTGTGCCCATTATTAAACGTGTCAGGACTAGAACGTTTTAATCATTCCCTGGCCAAAATGGCACTTGTAGATGATCTTAATAGCTGAGTCTCTTACTCTGTTTCTCTTCCCGGTACTAAATGAATATTAAATTTAGAGGAATTTGGGGCTTTTCCCTATTTTCTTTCTAGGAGATAGATCTACAAACAAGCACCTCATATCTACAAAATACAAAGCAATTATAATCTTTTAAAACTGTCAACAATCGTAAACTTTCAGATGGTTTTATTAGGTTATATGTTGCATTTGTTTCTCAATCAAGAAAGGAATTTTCTTCAACCAAAGACTGTCCTGTGATGGATACAGAGTAGAGTACTTAATATTATCCAAAATAAACTGAGAAAATTGCAAAACTATGCAAAATATACTAAATCATCTTACTGTTTGATGGTTCCGCTACTAGTTCTAAGCTTACAATCACAATATTTCTATCTAGTCAAAAAATTAATCAAAACTATTTCATTGTATAACTACTACGACTGTGCAATAACTAAGTTTGATTATCCCAGACTTAATCATTAACAGATTTCCTAATTTTAGTAATAATTTTATAAATATTGTGGTGAAAAGGGACCACGTCATTAATTTCATCATATATTTGAGTTGTGTTTTAAAAGAAATAAAGGTTTTAATCAAAGAGTTTACAGGTAATCAGCAGAAATCTGAAATTTTGGAATTACTAAAGTCAACTAGCTTTTTTATAGCCCTGTGTCATAAACCAAGAATCATAATTCTGAGGTTACACTTCCACTTCTATTAAGTTTCCACCCCTAGGTGAAAGCATATGATGGGTGCTTTGGGCTCTATGTGTATGTGTTTGTGTGTGTGTGTGTGTGAGAGAGAGAGAGCTGTTAAAGACGGGACACAATGTCTAGTAAAACATCATTAGTACCTGTGTATATTAGAATACATTTTTAAAAAAATAATGTGGCATAAAAGGAACTATTATCTTTTACATTACGCCCCAAGTCAATATCAGATATGCATATATTTCAAAACAATTTACAAGCTGAAAATATGACACCCACATGGTGAAAATATAACATTACAGTTAACTATGATCAACAAATTGTATTTTTAAAAAATCGTATTAAGTGACCTCCTTGCCCTTGTACTTTTAACTAGAAAGTCAGCAAACTTCCTTTTGAAATATACCAGAAACAGTGAAATCAAATAGCCAGTGCACAACATAAAAACAACGCCTCAACCCCTCTGGGACTGACTCTCCCCCCCCCCCCATCCTGGTCACTGCCCTAAACCTTCATGAAGAAGTCTCTAAGCTTTTACAAGCTGCCCTGGTGGGGCTTTAAACATCAGAAACGCTCAGAAGCAAACGCCTAGGCAGCTCTCTGGCCTACCCAACCCACAGCTACCGCCCCCCACCACCCTTTAGCCTGGAATGTTTTCTCTCCATTTGCTTCACTACAGTATTGAAGTTTTCCCAATGAGAATAATTTGAATTCACAAGCTTTCCCTTTAAGTATGCAAATACCTTAGGGTGAGATAAAGGACTCTTGGTTGTTCACAGATGAGTGTAAATTAGTTCAATGGGTTGCTTTCCTACCAATATCCAGACAATCAAATTTAGAGACTTAGACTCAACTTGGAGCCCTAAGAGGTTCCAGGTTTGGTTCTAGCTGCTGGAGATAGAGTAGTGACTGAAACAGACACAACTTCCCGCCCTCCTGGAGTTTACAAGAGAATGGTGATTTTGGAGTCCTAGCCCTTGGGGAATAGAAAAGGCCTGAGTTAGGTGAAACCAGAGGGCAACAGAAAGGCGCTAGGGACCCAGTAAGTAGGGGGATTAAAGGATGGAGTGTGCTCAAGCAGAAAGCAGTTGAGAAAAATATCAAAGTCAACGTGACCTAATACAAAGTTTTCTAGGTCTAGGCCCTAGGAAATAAATAGAAACAGTCTCTTCTAAGAACTCAGATTAATACTAACTGACCTATAAGTCCACTGCTTAGACAAATAAATGTTTTTCTCTGCTTGGGAAACCAGCCTGTAAAGTATCAACCTATAAGTCTTCAGGAGGTGAGGGGAGAGACAATTTGCAGATCCAAAATAACCCTTCCCCCCCCCCCAAAGAAAGCTCCCAAACTTATGGAATACTTAAAATTCAACTTCAATATATCCATCCTTCCAGGTGTTTCAAACTTCAAAATATCATATAAATTACACTAATTCCAGGACTGAGGAAATTCTTAAAAGCATTTTTGGAAGTCATCTTTTGAAATTGTATTCAGAACCAACTTGCAAACCAAATTTAGAGACTAGCAAGACCTAGAAAATAACTCACTTCAGTGCCATATCTTTTTTTTCTACTAAAAAACGATATTATCATTTACTAAATTTGCATTCAGGTGACTTTGGCTAGCTTCAAACATTACAGTTTGCCTTTAAATGATGTAAGTTTATTGCAGTTGACAATATATAGAAAAAGTAAAATATATGTTCAGAAGGCTATAAAGGCAAAAAAAAAAAAGCACCAAAAAGTCTGAGAAACGTTTCCTGTATCACTGAAATAATGGCATAATCTTCATCTGTAATTTTTTTTTTTTTTTTGAGACAGAGTCTCATTATGTCACACTGGGTAGAGTGCCGTGCTGTCACAGCTCCCAGCAACCTCCAACTCTTGGGCTTAAGCAATTCTCTTGCCTCAGCCTCTCAAGTTGCTGGGACTACAGGCATCTGACACAATGCCTGGCTATTTTTTTGTTGTAATTATCACTGTTGTTTGGCAGGCCCAGGCTGGGTTCAAACCCACCAGCTCTGGTGTATGCCGCTGGAGTCCTAGCCACTGAGCTACAGGCACTGAGCCCTCTGTAATTTTTTCATAAAAGAAAAAACCTAGATATGTTAAGCACTGGTGTTTGTTAGAAGATTGTTCACATCCCTTTACATTAAAAAGTTTCATCATAGACCAGGTGAAGTGGCTCACACCTGTACCCCTAGCACTCTGGGAGGCCAAGGTGGGTGGATGGCCTGAGCTCACAGGTTCGAAACCAGCCTGAGCCAAAGCAAGACCTCGTCTCTAAAGATAGCTAGGCATTGTGGCATGCCTGTAGTCCCAGCTACTGGGAAGGCTGAGGCAAGAGGATCACTTGAACTCAAAGTTTGAGGTTGTTGTGAGTTGTGATGCTGCAGCCCTCTACCAAGGGTGACAAAGTGAGACTCTATCTCAAAAATTAAAAATGAATTAAAAGTTCCATCGTATTATATACTTTTAAGATTATAGCCTTCCGGCTCAGCGCCTGTGGCTCAATGGGCTAAGGCGCCAGCCACGTACACCTGAGCTCGCGGGTTCGAATCCAGCCCGGACCACCAAATAACAATGGTGGCTGCAACCAAAAAATGGCCGGGCCTTGTGGCAGATGCCTGTAGTCCCAGCTACTTGAGAGGCAGGGGCAGGAGACTCGCTTGAGCCCAGGAATTGGAGGTTGCTGTGAGCTGTGATGCTACGGCACTCTATCCAGGGTGACAGCTTGCGGCTCGGTAAAAAAAAAAAAAAAAAAAAAAAAAGATTTCTAGCCTTCCATGTGATAGCACCTTTTTTCTTTTCTTTTCTTTTCTTTTTTTTTTTTTTGCAACAGACCCTCAAGCTGTCACCCTGAGTAGAGTGCCGTAGCATCACAGCTCACAGCAACCTCAAACTCCTGGGCTCAAGTGATTCTCCTGCCTCTGCCTCCCAAGGAGCTGGGACTACAAGCACCCACCAGAAAGCCCAGCTATTTTTCTTGGTTGTAGCCATCATTGTTGTTTGGCAGACCCAGGATGGATTCAAACCCGCCAAGGTGTATGTGGCTGGCACCTTAGCCACTTGAGCCACAGGCACCGAGCCAGCACCTTTTTTCTTATGAGTTCTACTTCTTCAAAATTATTGTTTAGTCATTTTGATTCTGATTAAATGTTCTGGCTTTTGTTCCACTATGACAAGACTTATTTCTATGTTAGGTTCTTGCTCCCAGGCTTTAATATAGATAGCACGAGTATAAATTAGTTCAATCATGTTTCTAAAAACTCTTTTAAATTATACTTAGGGTATCTTCCTGTGCTTTTTAATTCAGTGGGTATATGTGGTGTGAAATTTCTTAGCTATCAGCCCACAGTGCCTCTTAAGTAAGCAGATAGTATATTGGAGTTTGAGGTTGCTGTGAGCTATGACACCATAGCACTCTACCGAGGGCAACAAAATGAGACTCTGTCTCACAAAAAGAAAGAAAGGAATGATTCTTGCTGCCAGGTCTGCAAGGCAGGCTTTCTAGAAGACACAAGCCCTCTGCTCCTGGGTCTTGAGTAGGCACAGGAATTCATCAAAACAGAGCAGTTCATGAGAACAAGGGGTCAAGAGGGATTCCCAACAGAGGACGAAGAGGTCCATGCTTCCAAAACCCAGTCAGGTTTCTGCAGATGGGTCCCTATGAATGGAACGTGGAGGTTGAGCCAATCTTCCTCCACAGTGTTCTCGGATAGGCTGTCTTTCTTTGTTCTCTGTAGGCTGCCTATCCCCATTAATACATGCTTATGTTACTTACAGTTAATTCGTGTCCCACCTTATTACCAGGTTGTGAGCTACTTGGGGGCAATAACTGTGTCTTGTCTTTTAGGACCCTTAGTGACCACAGAGCTGTCCAATAGATGCTTCCATGCCTCTGTAAGTTGCAGGGTGGAAAAGTAACAGGAGATTAGAGTGCAGAAGGAAGTAGAAAGGGACAAGGAGAGCTCTAGACTTCAGCCCAAAGGTGGTCAGTACACAGTCATTGGAGAGTTTTCAGCCAGAGGATAACAAGTCAAATCTGCATTTAGGAAGATCTCTGTTAGGGTAAAGAATGTGGAAAACTAGACCCAAAGCGGGAAGAAATACTGAGGAAGACATAGAAAGGGAAGGTAGATAAGTTACTGCTAACTTGTTTTTTGTTTGTTTGAGACAGAGTCTCACTATGTTGCCCTTAGTAGAGTGCTGTGGTGTCACAGCTCACAGCACCCTCAAACTTTTGCACTTAAGTGATTCTCTTGCCTCAGCCTCCCAAGTAGCTGCAACTACAGACACCCACCACAATTCCCAGCTACTTTTTGTTGTTGTTGTCGTCGTCTCATCATTGTTTAGCAGGCCTGGGCTGGGTTGAACCCACCAGCCCTGGTGCATGTGGCCAGGGCCCTAACCCCTGAGCTACAGGTGCTTTTCTATCTCTTAAATATTTTCTCTGCTTTGACATTTTCTTATCTGCGTTGTTTTAGAAGTTTCTGTTT
>CAUYON010069153.1:0-30523 GCA_963573935.1 Arctocebus calabarensis
TCTCACCCTGGATAGAGTGCCGTGGCATCACAGCTCACAGCAACCTCCAATTCCTGGGCTCAAGCGAGTCTCTTGCCTCCACCTCCCAAGTAGCTGGGACTACAGGTGCCCGCCACAACGCCCAGCCATTTTTTGGTTGCAACCATCATTGTTGTTTGGTGGGCCTGGGCTGGATTCGAACCCGCCAGCTCAGGTGTATGTGGCTGGTGCCTTAGCCCGTAGAAACAACAGTCACCGAGCCCTCTTTTTTGTTTTGATTTTGGAAATATCCTTGTCTGAAGAAAGACTTTTATCTCGATTAGATTATTATGTAATAACTTAGTTTAACATTTCTAACATTTTTAATGTTTATTCTGTTATGTAACAGTCAATATACAGTGATTAATTTTTGTTATTTCAAATGGATGAATGAACACATGAATAAAATCTTTCTTTCTTCTGTTCTTCAGTGTATGGTTTTTCCTAGTGTATCTGAGAATCTAGAGACCTTCGAAATAATAACTTCCTTGCTATGAAGACTTTGAAGTTGCATTAGAATCTTTTCTAGTATTGATCAGACATCCAGAGTAGAATTCTTAACTCTTGAGTCATACATTTTGTATTGAATATTTTCTAAAATTCTTTGAGGCATAGCAACTTGATCTTCTCTTGGGAGGTGGATTCCAGGTGGAGCTATTATCTGAGGTATGGAAAATACAGTGAGGAGAAGCAACTTGGGTGGAGTGGTGGTGGACGTAGGTTTGGAAAATGTAATTAGTTCCATTTTGTAAACATTTTTGAGTTTGAGGTGCCACCCAGGAAAGCATTAGGAAGTTTGGTTCTAGAGCTCAGGACTGAGCTATTGGACAGTATCTACAACTTGTAGATCTGGCTAGTATACACTATCTGTGCGACTTACTGGAGTTTGATAAGGTGACTGTTAGACAATGTCCCTAGAGTAGCAGCTGCAGTCCCACCCCACCTCAGAGAACTAAAACCCTCTGTTTTTTTTTTTTTTTCATTCCCCTTTCCCTGCTCTTAGGTTACTTAAAACAGTCTTTAGACATTAGGAAAATTGAAAGTAGCTCTTCTTCCTAGGGAAAAGATTAGGTACTCATGACAGAAATAGTTCAAAAAAGGAGAAGAAAAGTGAACTTTTGAAGTTTTTTCTTTCCTTTTCCATTTATTTCGCTCTCTTATTCAGTTTAAAAATGATAGTAATGGTCTCTTTATTATTTAACATATTTTTTTCTATTTCAATGTCTTGGAAAAGATCTGATGTTTTATTTGCAAAGGAGGAAATTAAATACATTTGATTCCATGGAAATTAGTTTTTCAGTCATATACCTTGAACGAGTGAAGAATTTATTTTTCATGGTGTTACTAGATTTGGGGAAACTTCATAGAAAATTTAATCTGGTAGGTTAGACTTCTTCCTTTTTACTCTCCATTGAGAATTAAGTGAGAGGCATTGATATGGTATTCTCTGTAGAGTGTAATTTGTCATACAGACCTGTTATTGATCTTCTCTGTTTTGGAAATACCAAAGAATCTGTGTATAAAACAGAATTATCTCTAAATGACATGTATGCTCAGGGACACTGTTATAGTGTAATAATAGTTTACTTAGAAGCTCATGTTTCAAACTGAATTTGACATTCCCAAAATTGGCATATATAACCTTTATTAAACTCTAAGCTGTTGTCCAAAGTGAAGATGATAAACTTGGGAGGAAATTTCACTTATTTGTGATCTGTTTATATAAATATTTGCTCAACTGCGAGGGTGACCAGAAATGTTTAGTGATAAAACTTTGGTCCCTTGGTGTAAATGGATACTCAAAAAATTTCTTCATGGGATGTTTACTTCTTGCTTGATCATTTTCCCAATTCTGCTCATCCAGATGTCTAGAATTTGAAGTGTTGTTACTGTCTAATAACATAGAACTTTGGAGTATTCTTTTAATAAGATAGGAATTTGTCTTATGCCAAGATAAGCTTTTATAATCCAGTAGTATTGTTGCCACAGTGTGTGGGGGGTAGACTTCTGAGAATGGACAATGCAGGCCCAGATGGTTAGTCTTAAGTTAAAGGAGATACTTTTTCTTACATATTTGTGCATTAAAAAATAATTTTGAATCTGACAGAGGAATGTTGTTTCCCATGTGAGAAAATTTAATAAATGTTTGGCAAGCTCTTGGAGCCTAATTTTGAAATTTAATTATACTTTTGTCATTTTCTATTTATTTCTTCATTTTAGCTTTGAATATGAGGAATCATTGTCTTCTGCAATTTTATGCGTTTATGGTAAAATTAGAACTCAATCAGCAGTCTTTATTAACTTGTTTTTAGGTATTTAAACCAAACCTAATGCTGGTTGTGATATGCTGTTCTCATCTGATTTGAATTGTTGCATTCCCAGTAGGATTTAATTACCACTAAATAATTTTGAGAGAAATAATGTCTGTTTAAACAGAGCACTAAGTTTCTTTCTATACACAATTCCAGTTGAATAAATAAAATCAAACAATATGTAGATAAGGATCCGAGAATGACTTCATATTTATACATTGGTTATTTGACTCCACATATTTTTATATTACTTGTTATATCATGGGGGAGAATAAAAGAAATAAGAATTCCAGACATATTTGAATGCACCTATATAACTCTGTCATTTCCATTTGTATTGCTTGTGTTTCATCCTTTGGGTAATAAGCTGTTGGAAAAGTTTCAGGTCTTAAGTTAGGTCTTCTGGTTTTTTTTTTTTGCTGTAAAAAATATTTGAAAAGCTCATGAATTTTAGGATTGAAAAGATAAAAACTGAAAACAAAACTGCTACAGGCTGGTGAAGCAATAACCAAGTAATTTTCTGCCTCAATCTTACACTCTTCACCCACTTTTATGAATTTTACATATCAAAAATCTTCTTTAAGAGTCAAAAATCTTCCTTATTGGATGTATGTTACAAAATTTCCAACTGTTCTACTTTGGTTTTCTTTTAGAGTTGATCTGTCTAATGTGTTAGATCTTCATGCGTTTGACAGTCTCTCTGGAATAAGGTATGTCTTCCATATTTTGGTCACTTTTATTATAGCGGTACCTTTTATTTCACAGTTACAGGAATGATTTGCACAATTGCACCTTTGATTGAAGCTTACTGTCTATTCCTTTGGCACATAAGACCATCCTTAGTTATGTTCTTGAAAGTTTGTTAACTGATTATTTGGAAATCATAACACATTCTCCTCTAGAAATTATAGTAAACTTTAGAGACTAATTGCTGATATTTCTATACCAACCACTATGTGTAACATTCTTTCTGTGGGAAAATGCATGAAATACATAGAAAATTTTAGGTTAGGGTATTCACATAAATAACTCTCTTGTCTCATTAATGATGGATCAGTTTTCTATGGGGAAGGGAGATTTTTTCATTGTGATAAGAACATTTAACATGAGATCTACCCTCTTAAATTTTTAAATGTACAAAACAATATTTTTAAATATAGGCATAATGATGTATGGGCAGCAGATCTTTAGAACTTACTAATTTTATGTAACTGTATATTTGTTGAATAGCAATCCCCATTTCTCCCTCTTCTCACACCTGTCCACCACCATGCTACTCTCTGTTTCTGTGAGTTTGACTATTTAATTACCTGATATAAATGGAATTGTGCATTATTTATCCTTCTGTGATGGCTTATTTCACTTAACATAATTCCTCAGGGTTCATACATATTGTCACATAATCATGGTTTCCTTTTCAAGGCTGAATAACATTCCATTTTATGTCTCTAGCACACTTAATCTGTGAACATTTAGGTTGTTTCCTCATCTTGGCTCTTGCAAATAATACTGCAGTTGGTATCTTTTTAAGTCTCATGTATTGAAAGTGGACACCACACTGATGTCCATTTTGAACTGATGAAGCAGTTTTGTTGAAGGGTTGGCATGGTAAGGGGTTTTATACTTGAGACCTCTAATTCCCATTCATGTATGTATTTCTACTTTTGGCTTAGCCATGCCTTTAGAAATGAATTCTCATCTCCAACTGTTCACCTCCCCTTAGTCTGTATATTGTTCACATTTAAAAAACAGCATCTAGGCTCTGCACCCATAGCTCAGTGAGTAGGGCGCTGGTCCAGTACACCAAAGCTGTTGGGTTTGAGCCCAACCTAGGCCTGCTAAACAACAGTGACAACTGCAACCAAAAAATAACCGAGTGTTGTGGCTGGTGCCTGTAGTCTCAGCTACTTGGGAGGCTGAGGCAAGAGAATCGCTTAAGTCCAAGAGTTGGAGGTTCCTGCGAGCTGTAACACCACGGCACTCTACCGAGGGTGACATAGTAAAACTCTGTCTCAAAAACAAAAAAAAAAACAAACCCAGCATCTAAAGTAACTTGCAAGAATAGGGCATGACAATCTTTTAGCACATTTGACCTCTTTTACCTTATAAATTGGAGTTTAAATTCACTTTTAGTTTGTAAGAAAAATTGTTTGAGATTATTTCAGCACTGAGAGGTATGGGATATGCAGGGCCAGGTATCGCCTGCTCAGTTTGGAATCTTAAACCCAGAGTGAACTTGTAAGGTGACTGAGTCATTCTAGACATCAAGTCTTCAGTGGAGAACTGTTTATTTCACCTGTAGCCTCGAGTGTTGGAGCAATACCTGTTTAGAGTAAATGAATAATGAGTTAAAATTACAAAGATACGTCCAGGGTACCTGGTAAAAAATTAACATTTGCCTTTCTAGTCCCAGTTGGTAGGAAGGCAACAAAGTTTAGTATACTTGAATTACAAGTCAGCAATTAGTTTTTTTTTTTTTTTTTTTTTTTCATGTTACACTGGTTGCATTTGTTAGGAAAAGTCCCTCTTACAATCGTGTTTTGCCCCTAAAAGGTGTGGCACACATCAAGACCCCAAGACCCCACCCTCCTTACTCCTTCCCTCTCTCTGCTCTTCCTTTCCCCACCCCTCCCTCATTCTTCCTCTCTCTGCTCTCCCCTTCCTTCACCCCCACTGTGTCAATAATTGTCATTAATTGTCCTCATATCAAACTTGAGTACATGTGTTTCATGCTTCTCCATTCTTGAGATGCTTTACTAAGAATAATGTGTTCCACTTCCATCCAGGTTAATACAAAGGCTGTAAAGTCTCCATTTTTTTTTAATGGCAGAGTAGTACTCCATAGTGTACATATACCATAGCTTGTTAATCCATTCCTGGGTTGGTGGGCATTGAGGTTGTTTCCACATTTTGGCAATTGTAAATTGAGCTGCAATACAGTCTAGTGCAAGTGTTCTTATGATAAAAGGATTTTTTTCCTTCTGGGTAGATGCCTAGTAATGGGCAGGATTGCAGGATCAAATGGGAGGTCTAGCTTGAGTTCTTCGAGAGTTCTCCATACTTCCTTCCAAAAAGGTTGTATGAGTTTGCAGTCCCACCAACAATAAAAAAAAAAAAAAAATGAGAAAACTGAATCAGAAAACTGTTAAAGGACTTGGTGAAATTCATACAACTCAGTGATTATCAAACCTGGCAGGGCGTTAGAATCACCTGGGAGAGTTTAAAAATGATTGCTGCCCAGGTGCCACTCTCAATTAATTGAACCAGGGTCTCTGGCACTAGGACATGGGCATAGAACAGTGATTCTCAACCCATGTGCTGTGAGAGAATCTTAGGTGTGCTGCAAAAATTTTTAAAGACTTTTTTCCTTTTTCTTTTTCTTTTTTTTTTTTTTTGAGACAGTTTCACTCTGTCCCCCTGGGGTTGAGTGGCCTGTTGTCATCATAGCTCACAGCAACCTTAGGCTCTTAAGCTCAAGCAATTCTCCTGCCTTAGCTTCCCAAGTAGCTGGGACGACAGGTGCCCACCACAACACTCAGCTAATTTTTTCTATTTTTAGTAGAGATAGACTCTAACCCTTCCTGGGGCTCTTCTCAAAGTCCGGGGCTCTTCTCAAAGTCCTGGGCTCAAGCAATTCACTCAGCTCCCCCTCCCAGAGTGCTAGGATTACAGAGGTGAGCCACTGTGACCAGCCTAGAAATCATTAATTAAATTATTTTTGAAAGACGTTCGAAGCACACTATGTTATGCCTTTTTTCACTCTTTTTTTGAACAACACAATTTCAGTGTGCCACAGAAATTTAACTATAGGTTCGAGTGTGCTGTGAGATATAAAAAGGTTCAAAAACACAGTCATAGAGTATTTCAAAAGCTTCCCATAGGGTTCTAAGGGCAGGTCAAGATTTTATGATAGAATCTCTGCTGTGCACAAGGCAGGACTGTCCCCTCACCCATTACATCACCACATCTCAGTCGCATGGAAGCCACACTGGAGGGGAAGCATTTCTTTAGACCAAGAAATTGTGTGAAAATTACATTTAAGACAGAGTGAGTTCTATTTAAAAAAAAAACAGGTAAGAAACAAGCCTATGATCCATACAAAGGTACCTGACTCTGTTTCACTAAATGTCTACATAAGTGGTACCCCAGGAGGAAATATGATAAGCTTGAATGGAACGATGACAGAGTGTACTCTGCATAACCTCTTAGATTCAGCTTGGAATTCAAGGCACAAAACATTTTTAAATGAAATATCCTATTTCTTCTCTATTTCCAGAATTGTAATCAGAACTCTGGCTTTTATGATCTATTATTTTTCTCGTTTGGTTTCCCTTGGAAGAGAATGGAAACTCTGAGTCTTGGCCCCTCTTCCATCACATTCTGATTTCCCCATTTAGCAGGCCAGAGTGCTCCATGTACTTTCTTTAATATCAATGGAATTGAAATGCATTCTGTGGAAAGTGTACAATGGAGATTTATAGACTTCAGAACATAATAAAAAGTAAGTTAAATGTTGAATTTTTCTTAAAGGTAGAGGTGGTATATTTGATGTACTTGCCAATGTTTACTTTGGGGGAAAAGCATTGAAACTTTCCAAGGCTGCCTTTATTTTGTTTGTATTAAAAACATTGGTTCCTAGACCGCCTCTGTGCAGAACTCACTCTGAGCTGCTTGGGGAAGTCATAGACGTACAATAATGAGTGGGACAAATTTGGTCGCATCATAAGCAAAATTGTGTACTTCATCAGAGCAGAAAATTCCAAGGAAGAAATATTCTCAGAAAAATTCTCCTCCTCCTTTGTTTGTTAGCCTGGCTACTTGCAATTTGTCATTCAGTCACACCATAGGTACCACTGTCTAGGCTGGTTTTCACGTCTGCCGCATGTGAGCTGCTTTAGCAGAATCCTGTTCTTCTGCCTCGTGCCTATCACAATTATATTTTCCTGTGTTTTCTCTTGCAAGGTGTAAGCTCTATGTCTGCCTATTTCTAGCCCCACAGTACTTAGCACAGTTCCTGGCATAGAGTGATGCTTGGTTTGTTGCGTGAGTGATTATGCCTCCTACCACCACCATCACCGAAGTGTGTGTTGTATTAGTCATTTTAAGTATTGGCCAAAAGAGTAGTGGGGAACATACTCATTTTCAAACCTTTGTGAAGTTTTTCAATTCTGCTTTATAAAATCCACAAACTACTCAAACTTTATGTCATGTTACAAAGTCAAAAACCACTTTTTAAGATGGTTATAGATGGGCTGAAACCTTAAACTTAAAATCACTTGGGCTCAAGTCTTGCGTTGGGCACTTGCTAGCAATTTGCCTAATTGCACAAAGCCTCAGTTTCCAAATACATAAAATGTCCCTCCATAATAATAATAATGAATAACGTTATTCCACAGACCATGGTTGTGAGGATGGAATGAGACAATCTATGATTTAAAAGCTAGCAGTTTCTAGAGTAGGGTAGGCCCTCAGTTGAATGCTTGTTGAATCTGAATGTGAATTTGGTGGGAAAAAAAAATTACAGTTTTGGATGGAAAGTTTCTCAAGTCAAAAAGAATGCTTCATCTAGTTGTTCATTTTCACTGGGCTTCCTGGGACCCCAAGCCACAGCGCCTATCATTGTAACTTTTATTCTACCTGTGGTTTCTGGAGTCCCTTCAGAAGTTTAGGGTAATTTGAATTAAGATTCCCTCTATAAAAACATCAGATTATCTGAAACTTCTATTGCTCCTACTTTTCCCCTGATTAATTTCTAAAACTCAACTCAAAATTATTCTAGAAGGTATAGTATAAATAATATATGAGTATACTATTCATAAAATTAATTCTAGAGAATATACCTAATATAATGTTCAGGAACTCACAAACTTTGTTTCACTTTGATCTCTCTGATTTATTTTGAAGAGCACTTTGTTACCCACTTTTTTTATGTAAGCCTTGCCTTTATCCAAAATCAACAGTGTTTTGAGCTGTTAACAACTTATAAAGTTTGTGACTTTAAGGAAGTTACTTAACCTCTTTGTACATTAGTTTCCTTAACTATTACATGGGAATAATAAGAGTACTTACCTGGTAAGGTTGCTTTGAGCATTAAATAAGTTAATTCATGTAAAACATGTTGACTGTGTCTGGCACCTCATAAGAATTTAATGAATATTTGCTATTTTAATAGTGTTGAGCAGACGGTTCTCATATATATACACTCGTAACACATCTCAAGAAACTATCTAAGATCATGAACGGTAATTACTGCTTACAGTGACTTTATCTGAAAATGTTACTGTTAGTTCATTATTGTTGGAGTACTCACTCAATAGACATTTTCAAAACTTCCAGTGCAGACTGAGTCTTTAAAAATCACTTTAATTCACAGAAATATTCCTGAGTACTATACAGAATAGACTTTCTCTTGTTGTAGTTCACTAACCACATGCTTTGAATGAAGCTGACACTTGGGCCCTGCTCTGTCCTGTTGACTGGAAATGTGAGGGAAAGGAGCCAGGGAATATACATTTTCATCAAATGCATTAAACAATGCCTATACATACTACAATATCTTCAACAGATTGAATTTATTACTTTTGTATCATTATGACTTATATTCAAAAATATCATAATCCTTTACTCAAGCTAAAACAGAAAAATTCAATGTTAGTCTAATTCACCTAAATCATGGTCAACGAATGATTGTTGGTTACCTCTGTGTGCCGAGCACTAAGTACTGAATATATTAAAGCTTCCTTTCTGCCCTGGAGGAGCTCTCTTTGGTAAAGCTGCTACGGTCTAGTCTACAATAATTAAGAGTCATACTGTAATAACTGTTGGTCAAATTTAATGATCCCATTCTGTGAGAATGAAAATGTATGATAAACATACAAGCAAAGGAAGAAAACTCTGTTAACCAACAAACATATATGATACATTTGACAGATCACATAACAACCTGCTGATAAACTTCAAAGCAAGAGGAAAAATATTTCCAACATGGAACCAAGGTTAACAATGCCATCTAAGCCATGGGCACAATACATCCAGACTGTGACCAGCAGAAAGCAAGCCCATAGCTCTAGAGGAAGTCATGTTTATCCTAGTAGATACACATAGCATTGCCTCAGGATAGCAGTGTTCCTAGGTATAAAATCTGTATGCCTAACATTATCCAAAATTTCTTGCAATCTCTCATAATAATGCCATAGCCAGCTTCCAACAATGAGTTGAAGGGAACACAGCCTTAAAGGCTATATCTCTCTTATATGGTCATAAAACTTGTGTTTTTCTGGAACTTGGGAGAATATCACTGGAGGCCACGTGTACCCTGGTTCCCCACCAACTGATCTCTCCCAAAGTTCAACAAAGCCCTGAGTCAGTCTATCAGAGGCCAAGAACAGTGTACAAGAGAAACTGCAAAAGAAAGTTATAACTAATAGAGTAAAGAAACAATAATTTTCTCTGCTAAATTGTCCTAGGCAGTCATAAAATTTAAACTGAGTGAAATGCAAACATTTTTATAACATGAACATTGGACAGTTTTCCACAGACCGAAAATCTCCAATATTTTTACCCTTTGTTCTACCTCTCACAAAAAAAGAGATTTTCTTCTTATATTAGAAGTATTTGTTCGTATCTGACTTGACTATGATCAGTTTAGGTGATCAGATAGACAAGCAAATAAATGAAAAATATAATACACACATGGCGTTTCTCTTAACTCCTATTTTTTTTCTATATTTGAGTTCAAAAAAAAAAAAAATAGGAGTCACATTTGCATTTTTCACCCCTAATTGAAGAACCAGTTTCTAATGGAAGAACATGAAGCTGAAAATGGGCCAATGAAATAGCTGAGTTTCATAAGCCATGGACGGCTTTCCATGTTTTTTCTTTCTCAGTACAAACAGCATTTGTGGTTTCAAACAGGGAGTCTCTGTGGCTGGGTTAAGTGAACAGCAACTCAAACTAAACTTCACGTAGCTGTTCTGACAAGCAGGAAAAGTTTCAGAACCACCTGAGACTGTCATGGCGGGAGACCTCCATGCTTCTATTTCACCAAAGTGCCCCCTGGCTCCATTCCTGTCTCATCTGGTCAGTTTCTTCAGTTCAGAATGTAGTCATTATTCAGTCTAGGACCAATCTTAATTTGATATTCTTATGAAAAATATAATAAATCACACATATAGCCTCATCCCTAATGGGAGCTATTGTTTTGCCTTTGAGTTATGGGCTCCCTGAAAAAATCTTATAATGAAAAAAAAAAAGGAAGAAAACAACAAATGAAAGACATAAAAGAAGGAAAAGAGAAAGGAAGGAAAGGAAAGGAAGGAAGGGAGGGAAGATGGAAGTGGGAAGGAAGGAAAGGAGAAAAAGGAGAGGGAAGAGGTTAAGAAAAAATGTGATCTTCAATGGGACAGTAAAGATAAATATTAGGATACCCTCTGGAATGACCCCTCTAATTGCCCTTAGGGTACCCTTAGCCTTAAAGGCAGACTAACTCCTGTGACTGACAAAACCAAAACTCAGATTCTCAAGTCTCAGTGTTGGGCTCTTCCTGCTCCTGGCCAACTCTCAGCAGGCCATATAGACCAAGGAAAGTGTTTATTTATTGCTCTATTATGGCCTAAACCAGTATTATTTGGCACTCTCTCTCCAAAAAGTTTAATGTCAAAACTTCAATTTTATGAAACAACAGGTTTGGTCAAGGCCAAAATGCTTTGAGACTAAGTTCTTTTCTCATAGTATTTCCATTGCTGGTGCTAGCCAAAACCCAAACTACATACCCAGATGAAAATAAACATAAATCAAAAAAAACCTCAGAAACTGTCTGAGCTTAGCGTGAAGAGTGAATGAAAGATGGCTTGGGTTAGCTTGCATTTTATCTGAACTATATCCTTGATTTTTACACAAATAAAATTGTTATTGTACTGGTAAAATGAAATACACTCCCCCCTTTCAACGAGAGATATCCAGAAATTCAGCCTACTCCATTAAATGTTAGGCAAATTCCAGTCACTTCCTCTATTATTCCTGGTAAGGGGTTCAACAAAGAATTGAGCTTTATTTTAAAAATGTAACAAGGGAAACCTTAGGTCTCTAACTCTCAAAACCACTCATGCTTGGAGAAAAAAATAATAGCACCTTTTGGGAGTGGTACCCTAATGCCAGAAGAAACAGAGGGAAAAATTCTCTGTGTTATTACCATTTGGGGTTTTTTGTGGGCTTAGTGACCTTTTTTCTTTTTTTCTAATATGGACAGGATGAAGCACATAAAAGCATTTATTAGAGGACGTAATTTTGCCCCAAAACAAGCCCTGTTTCGGCCCCCACAGGATGTTGGTACTCTCCACAGACCTTGTGTTGATTACCCTCTGTGGGAAGTAGCGGTCAACTCTAATTAACTAATTTACTTTCAACAAGTGTTTAATTAGGGCCTTTGCCCATATGTTATGCTCTTTTGAAGATTCTGCCCAATGTAGGGAATTTATTAAAATACAAAGAATGAATCTGGTCCTCCAACTTAGGCCTTTGACCATATAGAAAATAATCGGAATCGGCTGACAAGCATTAAATTCCATAAATATACATTGAACAAATTAGAAAGGGCATCCCTTCTCTGCCTTTTGGTTCAGATCAAGTGTAGAAAGGGCATTAGGCCAGCCACCATGGGGATGAAATATAGCGCCTTCCGAGGCTGGATCGGAATATGAGCACCTAAAAACCAAAGCTAATATGCAAAAGGGGCCAAATTACCATCATTAATGATAGATTGAGAATAATACTCAACACTCTGTGACGACTGTGTGCCTGATACTTCTTATACTGTGTCTCATTCCATGTTCACAAGAATTCGAGACACTAAACCAATTGCATTTTGCAGGTGAGGGAACTGAGAGGTTGAATAACTGGCCAAGGTTACAGCTTGAAGGTTGCAAATGTGGAATTCAAACCTGGAAAGTCTTAGGGAATCTCCTTAAAAACATTCTTCCTGAACTTCGGTCTCCATAGGAACATGGTGGGTCTGGTTAAACTACAGGTTCTAACTAAGAAGATCAGAGGTGAGGCCCAGGAGTTTGCATTCGTAACAAGCTCCGGGTGAGTCTGTTCATGCTGCTCACCCTCCAACCCCACTGTGAATATGCAAGGACATAAATGGACAGTGAGGATTTCAGCAAACTAAAATGTGGTGGGAAAGCTTCTAGAGCGGTGATTTTCAAGTCATGTGCCACAGCACACTGGTGTCTTGTGAGAGGATCTTAGGTGTGCCACAAAAACTTATAAAGATCATTAATTATTTTCAATAGAAGCTCAAAGTGCAGTTAAGTGTAAGTTTTTTTTTAACTCCTATTAGTGATCAACATAATTTAAGTGTGCCACAGAAGTTTAACTATACATTCAAGTGGGCCATGAGATAAAAAAATAAAAAGGTTGAAAAACACTTCTAGAGGCTACTGAGGGACTAAGAGGGTCAGCCAATGAGTCTCCACTCAGAGATAATAAAATTGCAGAGTCAGTTCTCAAGTTCAGGCCCTCGGTTTCCTCACCTGATAAAGAAAAGATGTTTAGTTAGCTGGATAATTTCAAGCATTCTGCCTAGGTCTAATAGAGGCAGGATCTATGATTCTATTACAGGATAGAGATGAGGGGGAAACATGAAACCAGAATAAGAATTCCTTATAGAGCTTATTAATGAGGTGGCCAGACTCCTTGCCTCATATTCCTAGTCCCTCCTACCAAATGGGTTGATTTAAGAAATCATCATATGATTCTGATGTATGTGGTCTCTACCTTTAGAGAAATAATTGTCCTAAGTAATAGAGAAATAGCCTAGAATTTAGTGGTTTGTACAAATAAAACTTACATGTGTGATCCAGATATGGATAAATTAAAGGTAATATCCAAGGATAATGACAGCTGGTACTTACTGAGTGCATACTCAATGCTACACATGCCATAAATGTGAGATATTTTACATATATTTGTATAAAAATATCTAGTCTTCACAAACCCCCTGCAGATGTTGAGCTGGACTTCAAGTTATGTGAGCCTATTAATTTTCTTTTTATTTAAGCCATATTGAGTTGGGGTTTTGGTTCCTTGCAGCCCAAAATACCTTCATGCACAGTTCTATACCAGGCATTGTAGATTTAAAATGAGTTTCCCCCCAAAATTTAGTGGTTCATGGTAGGGAGACAGGGTGTCAAACAAGGAAAGTTATGATAAATTTCAAAACAAAGATTTTTCAAAATGCTACAGGAACACATGAGAAGGATAGCAAACCTTTTGGAATAGGAAGCCTGACCTAATTATTGAAGAATGAGCAAAGACATTCCAGGCAACCAAAGGCACAGAGCTGTAAAGCAGCATGACACATGGAACTCTGCAGGAAGCCAGTCTGATCTGCCAGGCTAAGTAGCAGAGATTATCAGCAGGTCTGTTCAGACAACAAAGAATGATATCGTCTCCTCCGAGTCCCATATGAAAGAAGTATGTGAGATAATACTACCTTAAGTCTGACAGATCTGGGTTCAAATCTCAACCTCACCCCTAAGAGCTATGTACTCCTGAGTCATATTCTTAATCCCTCAAGACTTCTATTTCCTTGTCTGAAAAGAGTAGTCGATGATGTTTAAAAGTGAAAGATGAGCATAAAGTTCTTGGCAGTTTATTATTTCTTCCCAATATAAGGCTATAACCCAATTATAGCACAAGAATATGGGGAAAGGGGCAAGGGAGGGGAGGGAAACGGGGGAGGATGGGTGGAGGAAGAGTAATTGGTGGGATCACACCCACGGTGCATCTTACAAGGGCACAGGTGAAACTTACTAAATGCAGAATATAAAGGTCTTAACACAATAACTAAGAACATGCCATGAAGGCTATGTTAACCAGTTTGATGAAAATACTTCAGATTGTATATGAAACCAACACATTGTACCCCATGATTGCACTAATGTACACAGCTATGATTTAATTTTAAAAAATGATTACTGTCTGTATGCTAACAATATAAGGAGGAAGAGACATTGTCCCCACTCTTGCAAAGCATGGCATTTAATTGGCAAACAGAACATGAGAGAAATTAGTTTACTAAGAATGGTAGATTTGTGGAATAGTATAAGAAATGTGGCTTTTGAAACTTCATTTGGCAATAATATAAATTGTAATTTTATATTTTATGTAAAGATAATATGCCAGGGCTGTCTAGAAAGTATCTACTGTGGGCTATGAAAAATAAAAATATATGTGGCTGGATACTTTCCAGGAAGCCCTTGTAAGTACCTGGTCAAGGTTGAATTTAAGATAACAACTTCAATAGTTGCGTGGAGAATGGATTGACAGAGTAGAGGTGGCAGATTGGGTAAGAGATTGGTACGGCAGAAGATGATGAGAGGATGAGCCAGAAAGTAACAGTAAATTGAAGAAAACCAGACAGATTTGAGACATATTTAGTAGAATTGTTTAGATTTCATGCCTGAGCTAAAAGTCTAGAGTACAAATGTTCAATATTGATATAATTCTCCAGGATATAAGTAGAGCTAGAATACTCCTAGTGTCCCCATTCTCATTTTCCTCACCTGACCCATATACTCAATGTTTGGCCAACAATTAATTGTCCCTTCTTCTACAATCTGTGTCATCAATGTGCAACTTTCTGCAGTTTGCATTGTATTCTGCCACCCAGGTCTAAACTTTTCTCTATTTCGGCGTTCTCGAGATACAGTCTTTAAACTAGCAACATTAGCATTATATGGGAACTTGTTAGAAATGCAAATTCTTGGAGCTCATTCCAGACCTACTCATCAAACACTCTGAGACTGGGCCCAGTAGTCTGTGTTCAAACAAGCACAGTAGATGATTTTGATGCATGCCCAAGTTTGTAGTAACACAAGTTTATAATAACCTTCACTAGGTGTTTTGTAACATCCTGGCTTTTACATGTGGAAATAAGTCCTGCAATGTTCTGCCAGACGCCAGAGAGAAAAATCATGGCTTCAATGGAGAGCAGTGGGGGCTGAGGATGGAGCAGACCAGTGGCCCTGATCACAAATACAGGTAAGACCCAACTGGGAGAATTACAGTGGCTTTGGACAGCTCAGTAACTGATTTGGCTTAAACTGGGTGTTCTTCTCAAGGCCAATCAGAACACTCAGAGTGGCTGTGTTACAAGTTGCAAAAATACCTTGAGTTTAGTCCAGAAGAAAAGCCCCTACCTCTACTAAGAGAATATTTGAAGAACAGTGGAATATGGGAGAGGTAATCTAAAGGAAAAATCTTCCTCAAACATGCTTCTCTTGTATACTGGACTAATCCACTGTTCTTAGAGCCACTCAAACTCCAAGAGACAAATATAATAGCCCATCATGCCAGGTCAATGGATAGAATTTCAAGGGTCAATAAGCCATGGTCTTAAAGTGTCCGATTACAAACTAGACCACCAGACAGATGCTCAATTGTCTACTGGCCTCTATGGCAGGATGCCATGATTTTTGGGGAAAGAGGAGGGGTGGAAGTGTGTTCCTTGGCGCCTAGGGAAAGATGATTAATTCTATCATGACCCCTGGGTCTCAGCTCCCAACTTCCCATTAAACATCTGACTAAATGGCATCCCTGGGTGGGCTGCAATTGCTACAAAATCCCTTCCAGTCAGTTTTCAGACTAGAATCACATGTGCAGAAGTATTTCCTTTCTCATTAAGTAATTTATTTCCTTATACATCAAGCTCTTTGTTGAAATGGAGTTGAAAATATTTAACTGAAACTGTCTTATCCCTGATAATACAAAAACTGCAGCTCCATAATCTCCTTTTTCTAATGACAGAGGTTGTGTTGGACTATCTGGCTAAGTCTCTGCAGCTGCTGACCATCAGCACTGCTCAGTTTCTTATAGTTCATCTCCTCCCTGACCCTCTCAGCTAATTACACCCGCAGCCCTGCTCAGAGTTAGACATCCACAGGCAGGATCCAGACAAGTAGGACTACCCAGAGGTCAAATGGAAGACCTTTCATCTGTTTGTTTGTTTTTTCCCACTCCTAATAGGAATTGTTTAATGCAAGCAAACCAGACTGAAAGGGACCCACAGCTTCCACTCATTCTGACCTAGGCCTTTGGGACATGCACCAAAACTGGCCCTATTTCCCAGTCTGGAGCAGCACTCTTACCACCAGGACCCTTAGAATCTCAATATATACTAGGCACTGAGTGACCTTGGGCAATTTTCCTAATTTGTGTAATCTTGACTTTCCTTTTCTGCACAGCGGAGGTAGTTAAGAAAGTTAAATTAAAGAAGGCATGTAAAGCAGTGTTCTGTCTATTTTAACACTGAGATGATGATGATGATGGGATGGTAGTGGACAATGTTGGTGCTCCTTCCTGACTCCCTGAGTTTTTTTTTTTTTTTTTACCATGTGTATTCTCCTCAAAAGGCAATTAACTGATGACTGTTGGTCATAAAATTATGAAAGCTCAAGATCCATTAAAAGAGCAAACAACCCCATTTACAAGTGGGCAAGAGACTGGATGGAAACTTCTCCAAAGATTACAGACAAATGGCCAACAAATACATGAAAAAATGATCATTGTCTTTAATTTTCAGAGAAATGCAAGTCAAAACCACTCTGAGATATCACCTAACTCCAGTAAGATCAGCCCATGTCACAGATCTGCAGATATTGGCATGGATGTGGCACAAAGGGAACATTTCTATGCTACTGGTGGGATTGCAAATTAATACAACCTTTATGAAAAGAAGTATGGAGAATTCTTAAAGAAAAGTTGGCCTTCCATTTAATCCCACAATTCCATTATTACATATCTAACCAGAAGAACAAAAGTCATTTTCCCTCAAAGACATTTGCACCAGAATGCTTATTGCAGCTCAATTCATAATTGTCAAGTTGTGGAACCAACCCAAATGCCCATCAACCCATGAATGGATTAACAAATTGTGGTATATGTATACCATGTAATACTATTCAGCCGTTTACATCTTTTGTGTTTACCTAGATGGAATTGAAACACATTCTGAGTAAAGTATCTCAAGAATGGAAAAAATATATATATCCAATATACTCAATGCTAAAATGAAACTAATATATAAACAATTACACACCCACACTAATGATAAAACACTTATATAGCCTAATAAGAGGGAAGGGAGGGGGAGGGAGAAGGTGATTGATGAAAGGAGAGAGGGCAATTGGTGGGATCTCACCTAATGTGCGCAATGTGAGGGTGTTCGGCATGCCCTGAGTGAAGGGCTAAACTACAAGTTGAACTTTGCCTTGGAAATGAAAGCAACATAACCTAAAAATTTGTACCAGGTGGTGCCTGTGGCTCAGTGGAGTAGGGTGCCGGCACCACATACTGAGGGTGGCAGGTTCAAACCTTGCCCTGGCCAACTGCAACAAAAAAAAATAGCCGGGCGTTGTGGCAGGCACCTGTAGTCCTAGCTAAGTTTGCTAAAATGTCATTCTTTTAGTTTGATTTTATTAGTTTTCTTAGATTCTCATCCCATATTCAAAAATATGTTTTATCCTTTCTCTCTTTTTTAAAAAAATATGAAATGCTTTACGAATTTGTGTGTCATCCTTGCACAGGGGCCATGCTAATCTTCTCTTTATCAGTCCAATTTTAGTATATGTGCTGCCGAAGCGAGCAGTTTTTTATCCTTTCTTATGTTCATTTTTATACCTCTTACTGTACTGTTGAACTATGTTAAGACTAATGATAATTGCCTATAGTCCCAGCTACTCAGGAGGCTGAAGCAAGAGACTCACTTAAACCCAAGAGTTTGAGGTTGTTGTGAGCTGTGACACCAGGGCGCTCTACCAAGGGCAACATAGTGAGACTCTCATCTCAAAAAAAAGACTAATGATAATGATGATTTCTTCTCAAATTTGGACCTTAAAAAAGAAAACCTAAACCTAAAGGCTAGAAATAAAATATAACCATATAACCTTTTCTCATTAAAAATAGATGACCCACAAACCAGTAGCCCCTGCTTTAAATCAAAATTACCCTAAGATAGCACCTAACCACATTTAAATGAGCCCTCATCACAAAGTCTTGATGTTGCAGGTACTGGCACAAATGTGGTGAGGGAGAAGCACGCATTGCTGGTGGGACTGCTAATACAACCTCTTTGGAAAGAAATATGGAGAATCCTCAAAGAACTCAGATTAGATCTCCCATTTGAACCCTCAATCTCACTACTAGGCATCTACCCAGAAGGAAAAAAAAAACCATTTTTATCATGAAGACATTTGCACTAGATTGTTTTTGGAAGCTCAATTACAATCACGAAGATGTGAAAACAGCCTAAATTCCCACCAACCCAGGAACAGATTAACAAGCTGTGGTATACGTATACCATGGGATACTATTCAGCCATAAAAGAGATGGAGAATTTACGTCTTTTGTATTAACCAAGATGGAATAGAAACACATTCTTCTTAGTAAAGTGTCACAAGAAAGGAAAAGCAAAAATCCAATGCATTCCCTGTAGAAGACTAAAACTGAACCCACATCTCTCACATTAACAAAGTTAGACTCTCACTGGATTAAAGATTTAAACTTAAGACATGAAACTATCAAAATATTAGAAGAAAGTGCAGGGGAAACTCTTGAAGGAATCGGCTTGGGTGAATATTTTATGAGGAGGACTCCCCAGGCAATTGAAGCAGTATCAAAAATACACTACTGGTACCTGATAAAGCTTCTGTACAGCCAAGAACATATGAGTATAGCAAGCAGACAGCCCTCAGAATGGGAGAAAATATTTGCAAGTTATGCTCTGACAAAGGTTTAATAACCAGAATCCACAGAGAACTCCAATGCATAAGCAAGAAAAGAACAAGTGATCCCATCTCAGGATGGGCAAAGGACTTGAAGAGAAACTTCTCTAAGGAAGATAGACGCATGGCCTACAGACACATGAAAAAATGCTCACCATCCTTAATCATCAGAGAAATGCAAATTAAAACTACTTTGAGATATCACCTAACCCCAGTAAGATTAGCCCACATGACAAATTCCCAAAACCAGAGATGTTGGCGTGGATGTGGAGAAAAGGGAACACTTCTACATTACTGGTGGTAATGCACACTAATACGTTCCTTTTGAAGGATGTTTGGAGAGTACTTAGAGATCTAAAAATAGACCTGCCATTCGATACTATAATTCCTTTACTAGGTATATACCCAGAAGACCAAAAATCACATTATAACAAAGACATCTGTACCAGAATGTTTATTGCAGGCCAATTCATAATTGCTAAGTCACAGAAGAAGCCCATCGACCCATGAATGGATTAATAAATTGTGGTACATGTATACCATAGAATACTATGCAGACTTAAAGAAAGATGGAGACTTTACCTCCTTCATGTTTACATGGATGGAGCTGGAACATATTCTTCTTAGCAAAGTATCTCAAGAATCGAAGAAAAAATATCCAATGTACTCAGCCCTACTATGAAGCTAATTTAAAGGTTTCATATGCAGGCTATAGCCCAACTATAGCACAAGAATATGGGAAGGGGAGGGAGGTAAGGGTGGAGGAACGGTAATTGGTGGGGCCACACATATGGTGCATTTTAGAAGAGTATAGGTGAAACTTACTAAATGCAGAATACAAATGTCTTCATACAATAACTAAGAAAATGACATGGAAGGTATGTTAAACAGTTTGATGAAAACCTTTCAGATTTTATACGAAACCAGCACATGTACCCCTTGATTGCACTAATGTATGCAGCTATGATTTAATAAAAATAAATAAATAAATAAAAATAAAATTTAAAATTAAAAAAATCCAATGCACTCAATAGTAATACAAAGGCAGTAGATGATCTAATTCACACCCACATAGGAGAAAAACTCATTTCAATTCAAGTTGGGAGGAGAGGGAATGAGGGGGAACAGAGAGGAGGGGGTCGGAATGTTCCCACTTAATGGGCACAATGTTGGGTGTACGCACCACAACTTTTGGGTGCAGAACACAACTACAAGAGGAACTCTACCTAACAAATTCAAATGTTGTGACTTAGTGGTGCGTACCCTCACATTAACCTGGAATTAAAAAAAAAAAAAGAAAAGACCAAGCTTTGTGAGGAGGTGATTTTGGAGTCTCACTGGCTATCTAAGGGACTAGGAATCCTTCTCCCTAGAGAGAATTATGACGCTGATTATGTAGTTCTGAGCTATAGTTGGCAGACTCTAGTTTTTACAACCTTTCCATGGAAATCAAAGTGACAAAGATCCAGATACTGGGGGTAAATATTAGACAAAGAAGAGTCATGTAAAGAAGGAAGGAGAAGTGTTTTCCAAATGACCTGATATTCTTAGCACTTTGATCAGAGAAACCCAAAATCTACCATATTGGTGGATTATGGAATTCCAGGATAGAATGTCAGTTTCAAAGTGTTGGCATATCACACTGGACCAGGTTTGCCCATGAGACAGATCTACAGCTGAAACATCCAGGGTCCTAACAGTGGAAGCCCGTCCTCCTCTCCCAGGATCTTGCAGGGTAGAGATACCAATATAAACAGTGGAAAGAAGAAATGGATATCTCATTCTCATCAGGAAAATTATACATTTCCATGATTTGGCCCATGTCCTCAGCATCAGAGTACAAAGCAGAAGCTGAAGCCACCAGCCTTCAGTTGAAGATCTTGCATTTGGAAATCACTTGTGGGACTTGCAGTGAAGGTGGTATGCCATGCCCAATCAGAAGGATCAAAGGCTGAGGTGGAAGGGAGGTATAGAAGTCTGAAACCATGGGAAAAGAAAGAATAAATATTGCTGAAGGATATTCTGGGTGAAGTGGGCATATTCTTGGCTAGAAGAATCTGGTTTTGTTGTCATGATGATTGTTTTTGCTTCTCCTGCTGCTTCAATTTGAATCACCAGTTTCTGAAACAAATCATCAGTGTTGACTGTGGTAGGTTGAGTGTCAAAGCTAGCTTCTTCTGTAGATTTTTATCTGGGGACATGGTCTAACCAAACAGAGCCTTCAATTCTTCATACGGTTTATGAGTGAAAAAAGTACATTTTTGATGCATCTTCCATATTGCAGAACTAGTTGGATCCTGTGGTAACATGAAGTTCATGCTGGAATCATTAATGTCGATAAAAGAGACTGGCTGGGGAATATCTGGGGACATTCTGTTCATCAGGATTTTTGAAATCTGTCAAGAATCCTCTTGGCATGCTCACTTTCAATCCTGCTTGGTGTATTTCTCTGGAAATGCAGTTTCTTCAGTGTCATTTTATGTTGATCTTAACTTTGTGGTTATTAGCAGTGCCACTGCTCATACCAGAGGTGACAATGTTGGTGTTAGTGCAAGCTTACTCTGATGGTGGAAGTCATCCCCTCTAAAGTAGGACGTGGCTTCAGCGTCTTGTTAAGGGCAATGGTGGAACAAATAACTGGCAGGCACAAACAGCAGCGTGGACAGTGGGAAGAAGCTCAGAAGACATTACTTAGGAGTAACCAGGGGGTCTTTGAAGTAAGCTAAAAGTCAATTGACAACAAGTTAAAAAAAAAAAGAACTAGAAAATTATAAGAAAAAAAAAATCAATATGAATTTTCTCATTACATTCAAGGTAAAAGAATGCAGCTATAGAATGATTCACTTCCCACATACCCTCACTCCACAGGACCACAAGGGAGGAAACTGCAAGGAGGGCTGAGAACATGAAGTGGGCTGGCCAAAGAATTGCAGGTTCTTGGCCTGGCCCAGGTGCTTCCTGCCCAACATAGCTTAGATCAAAACCTGGCCACCAGCAGGCTGTGGTGTAAAGTCTGCCCCTCAGCATCTTGTCTTCACATCCTGTGCTTCCACCTCACTCTATATCTACTAAACCCCTGTCATAAAATGCAAGTGAATATAATGCCCTCTGCTGTGTGATATTAGTTTGCAATACATTCTTTATGCCAATGTCTTTTTGTTTTCAAATCAATTCCATGCAGCTCATCTCTGCAAAACTCACAGGAAATCCAATTGCAGTAATTTTTTACTAGACCCCTTCCCTTTCTGTGGTTGTATAAGAGTCCCAGGAATATCCTGGTAAAGAAGTCCCTCCTAGTAATAATCCCTTCTATTCTGCCATTTTTGATTGACCAAACCTTTGTGGCTCACTTGAGGATACTTTCCGAGTTTTACCCTAAATCTGGTCTCTGGGACTTTCAACCAGGCTCCCAAAGTCATGCTATTTCATGTTATAGTTCTTGTTGCCAGTCCACAAATACATACCACCTCATCTGAGTTCCTGTCACCTTCAGGGTCCCATGTGTTCTTCCTTTGTTCTACAAGTCCCAAGCAATTCCATTCACCCCCTCAAATAGGACCATTCCTCTGTTGGTCAACCTTCAAGACAAGCTAACCTAGAAAAATTTAGCTCTAACGTCTTATAATAATAATTGCAACAGTTTTTGTTTAATCAATGTGTATTATATTTCTAGTATTATATTGAAAACTAAAATTATAACAGTGAATAAAGCATTTAAGAACTTATTGCCTCATAAAAGAATCAGAAAGATATATGGAGGACTATAATAAATGGTGCTAAGTTCTGTGGTGGTAAAAATAATAGCAAAGAGCAATAATGTCAATTTATTGAAAATTGTGTCCTGTGCACTGTGCCAGGCACATATATATACCATGTACATCCTTTTAATTCATCTTAATAACCTATACTATGTACATTTTGAGGTATATGAGACACAAACATTAGGCAACTTGTACAACATCTCTAACTAATAAGTGACAGGCCTGGGATTTGGTCCAGATCTACTGACAAGACCTGCTTTATCTTAGTCCCTCCCCGACTCCACCGTAGTTGCATAATAACAGCTAATTGGGGCCTAGAGAGATCTCCCTGATGAAAATGATTGAAATTATGATTAAAGGGATACCATAAGAATATTTTGGAGTTAACCAGGAAAATGAGTGTGTGTGTGTGAGTGAGAGAGAGATGGCAGTGGTAAGAAGTAAATGGGAAGGGGAGACTCAGCAAGTCCAAATGCCCAGTAATAACAAAGCACCTTGGTAATTACTGGCTCTGTCTTATGGTACTTTGGAGATATAAAGGAAGGATAGGGAAGTTAAAAAGTCAAGGAATACAAACTTTGAGCATGATAGGGAGCCATTGATAGAAGTTTAAGATAGAATTGATGTGATAAAATTTTAAATGTTGGAAGATGATGATGATGATGATGTCCACACTGTGGGGAATGGGCTGTACCTGGTTACATCTGAAGTGTGGAAGTCGGAGTCTTCTCTAATGAATACGGGTCTTATGTATATTTTAGTTATAACTGCAGTGGTATATAATTTTCCCATGGTCTATATTTTATAATGAATTTATTATTCTAAATATTTAGAAAGTGCTGCTAGGCAAGAAATGAGAATTAAAGTTCAATATCCTTCATGAACAGAGATGCAAACTATTTAGCAACATATTAGTAAAGCAAATTATAAAAAATAATATATCCCAATCAAAGAAGATTTATTCCAGGAATACAAGGTTGAGTCTGCTTTTAAAAAATCAATGAGAGCATCTTGCCATTTTATTAGAGGAAAAAAGCAGAAAATCAAATGATCATATGAACAGATGCAGAAAAAGGATTTGATAAAATTCTATAACCACTCCAAAAAAACATAAAGCAAAGAAAAATATTGACAAATTATGAATAGAAGAAAATTTTCTCACACTTCTATGAGAAGCTATGAAAATCCTACTGAAGACTACTAATATTGTACTTAAAGAAAAAACCTTTTCTTTTCTCTAAAAGGGAGAACATTTTTTTCTCTATAATTAGGAACAAGGCAAGCACATTAACTGTCACCTCTTCAATATTGTAGTGGATGTCTTAGCCAGCCCAATCAGGCAAGACAAAGAAATAAAAGGCATAAATATTAGCAATAATAAAAGTGGGAAACTCCGATTGCAGCTGCTAGTTCACATATTTCTGCTAGTACCAATCAATATCACCCCCAGTATATGCTATGGAATATGCAGAAGGCTTTCTCCTTAGCTCAATGAACAGGAAATAGCAAGAGCATTTTTCTTTCCTTTGGCAAGTATAGAATTTAACTTTCCTATTTTGCCTAGAATTATATCAACTCTCCAACTCTGATTCATAACTGAATCGTCAGGAGACTCAACTTAGCATCTGTGATTGTTAATTTTATGTGTCAACTTAACTGGGCCACAGGTTGCCCAGATAGCTGGTCAAACATTATTTCTGGGTGTTTCCATGAGGTCATTTCTGAAAGAAATTAGCATTCATATTAGACTGAATAAAGCAAAAGATCTCTCCCAAAGTGGGTAGGTATTAGCCAATTTCCTTGAGGACCCACACAGAACAAAAAGGTGAAGGAAAAGTAAATTAATTCTATCTGGCTGGTTGAGTTGCCACATTCATCTTCTCTTTCCCCCAGCACGCCACTCTTGGGCCTTCACTTTTAAGCCAGAATCTATACTGTCAGGCACTTAAACTACATCATCAGCTTTCCTAGATCTCCAGCTTACAAACAGCACATCATGGAACCTCTCAGCATCCATAATCATGTGAGCCACCACCTTATAAACAATCTCTTCCTAGATAGCTAAATATAGTGAGGATATGTATAAATACAGCAGGTGCCAAAAAATGCATACACATTTTATAAAAGGAAAAAATGTATTAGAATTGTTAATAACATACATTGATATCATTGGTTGTCTTCTATATTGTATCTTATATCTCTTGTAATTGTAGAAGTATGTATGTATACTTATACATATATGTTCTATTGATTTATTTCTCTGAAGAACCCTGGCTGATACAGTATCCCATTTATGATACATTTTACAATGCTGTTTCGATAGGATATAAAAGGAAGAAAGTAGCAGGAATTATTGACATCTTGGTAGGACAGAGGTGTAAAGTAAATATTGCAAAAATATAAGGATTTGCTACCTTTGATAAATTTCTGGGGATCCAGTAATCTGCTCTATTTGGGGATCTGCTCTTCAAAGATTGTTCTACCTAGCACCCTATATGTCAAAACTAATACCATCATTTCTTTGGAATTTTGAACCACAATAACATATTTGAGATTACTATTCTGACCAATTTATTATTTGACCCCAAAAGCTAGTAGTTTTGAGTTGAAAATGAAGCCAGATAAGGCTCTCTCCAGCTTTTCCAAATTATCCAGTGAAACCAATTATGATTGAAGTGTTTATAGAAGATCAGTAAATTGTTTGGAGTGTCTGGTAAGTCCCGATAAGAGAATCACAGTAGAGGTTTTGGAGGAAAAACAGACTTTTCCACAACTAAGTATTCTCCTTTTGGAGAAACAGCTCTTGACTTCCATTTGGTACATATGACCAAGAAGGGGAAAAAGTGAATCTGTTTTAAAGATTGCCTTGCTTAATATGCAGGCACCAGCTTAAAATGAGCAGGAGTAGCTTAGAGGAGGCTTGGGAATGAACGTCCTCCTTGTGAGCAGAATGTCCTTTCTAGTGTAGTAATTTGGGACTGTAAAAAAATGACCATGCAAAGCTGAAATTTTGCAAAACAATTTTAGTAATCAATGAAAAAAGTGGCATTGTTCTGTGAGCTTTAAATTTTGTTGTCAAACATTAAGAAATCTCTTAGTGTCAATTGTAAGTGTATAAGAAAATAAAAAATAGCAAAACTAATATTTATTTTACATCATAATTTAAAATATGGGAAACATTGAGAATCAGTGTTTCCTTTGTAAAAAAAAAAAAAAGTATCTAGAGTAGTTTGAACAGTAACTGAGTCTTTCCTGCTATGTAACTTAGAATGTAGACAGAGCTTCTTTTCTATGCTTGGTGAATTATCATAGTTCCTTCTGAGTTTGAATCAGCTTTCACCGTTTTATCCCTTACACTTTCTCATCATGAAATACCTTTGAGAGTAAATCTAATCATTTACCGTGACTTTTTAAATCAGGAATACTTTCTCTGGAATATCTTTATGTGTTGTCACTACCGCTTTCCTCATTCATGTCAATAAGTTTCCTTCTTCAAGTTCCTCGGGCTACATATGTAAACTACAACATCTCTAAGGTCAGCTTTTTTACATAATTCCCTTTACATTTTATTTGAATTTCACTTCCAGCATTATAACTTTTGGGTTTTTTGCTGTACTTTCACCTTTGTGGGTCAATCCCCTTTAACAATTACCCATTTTTTGTAAAAGTCACATGGGCTTGACACTGGCAGATAAGGGAGCAAAACGGCACTTCTGAGGTGTCTGAAATGAAAAACAGAATAGCAGTGACCGACCACTGGGCATCTTTGAAAGGTGTAACTGATCCGTCATTGAGCATTATGTGCACCTGTTGCTTATAAAGTTATCTGTGGACTAAAAAGGGTGCAGTGAAGTGTGTGCTTCATGCATTCTCTCACAGTTAACATATCATGGTCTCTAAAATGTGAACTGGTGTTATTTAACTACGCCAGGATAACTGAAATCTGTGCGTGTTAACACTGTGCAAAGGGAGGGCTGCCAGTACTTTGGTTGTCTACTTTGCCTTGGAGGACCGGTGGTTTGAGGTGTGCTCAACCTATGGATCTGTGCTGATCCTGAAGCATGTTTTAAAAGTACATTCCGAGACTTAAAAGTAAGGATTTTGCAGATTAGTGACAAGATTTTCAGAAGGGTCACATGGTTGGCCTTGTAGAAGAAATCCAAAACGTGAGGATAATTATATCATACGTGAATGTTCACCAAAGTGAGACTCTCAGTAAGAACATGAATACAATGATACACCCTGTGTATATCAAATCAACCCATTTCCAGTGCCCTAAAGCTTGATCAGAGGACTCACAGACGATGTGGACCTGATTGGCAAATGTGTATTATATGCAAGATCCACAGCATAGCCCTGTTCTGTTTGGGTTGTTTCCTATTATTCTAGCCCCTGAGCTAGGAACTTTAGATATACTACTTTATTTCATCCTTATAACAACCTTACAAATTAAATATCGTATTTTTGTTTTAGATGATAATGGGTACCCAGACATGTTAAGTAATGTAGCACTGCTCACACAAGCTAATAAGCAGCAAAGCTAGAATTTAGACACAGATATCTTTGGCTCCCAAGTCTACGTTCTTAATCACTGTTGTATATTAGTGATTAGCAGAGGGGAAACTAAAACAATAAGCCATGACTCTTTCTCCACTTCCTCTCCCAAGACAGGATATAATTCTGAGTAGCAGAAACTACCCAAGACAGAGAAATCTTTTTGGTGGCTATTTCTAAATGAGGGTTTGGAATTTTAGTTATTGAATATCTTCCCACTTATAGGACACTAACCCCAGGCACACCTCTGGTCATGATTGCTCACCAGAAATCCAGTTCCAGGCTTTCCGCAGTGCAGTGAACTATTCACAGCTCGTGCTCCTGTTGGTGGACTGACAGGATAAAGTAACAATAGATGGGATTGGCTCAGTGCCTGTGGCTCAATGGGCTAAGGCACCAGCCACGTACACCTGAGCTGGCGGGTTTGAATCCAGCCAGGCCCACCAAACAACAATGACGGCTGCAACCAAAAAAAAAAAAAAAAAATGGCCAGGCGTTGTGGTGGGTGCCCGTAGTCCCATCTACTGGGGAAGCAGAGGCAGGAAACTTGCTTGAGCCCAGGAATTGGAAGTTGCTGTGAGCTGTGATGCCACAGCACTCTATCCAGGATGACAGCTTGAGGCTCTGTCTCAAAAAAAACAGATAGGTGGGATTCTGAAATGGAGAAATTGGGGGGGGCAGGGGGGCTTCCTGATCCAACATTTCGGTGTCACATCTCACACCGTTCTACATTATCTGCTTCCCAGGCCAATATTCTCATTAACCCCTTCTCCACAATTCCCATAATGATAGAACTTTTCTGGAAAACAATTATAGACCCATCATGGCCTGCTGAAAATCCATACTATGTACAATTCAGTTAAAATCCCACAATCTTTTCATACTTTTTTTTTTGCTGGTTCTTAAACACCTTCCTCCCTAAATACAATATCAAACCTTAAGTGTCCTCAACTATTTTCATGCAAAACAAACAACTCTACCTAGTTTTACTGAGAAAGGAGCCATGTTACCTATGTTTTCATTTATCTATATCTACATCTAAATATCATATCATTAGATAATTTGCTTTGTATATCTTAAATGTTTATCTTATAAAATAAAAAGACATGATAAGCCATTATAATGATTTCTGTTACTTTGGTTTATATAGCTAAAAACTTTTATGTAACTGTTGAGCCGTCTGGCTTACACACAGAAGAGAGTATAGACAAACTGAATTGGCTGAGAACACAAGAAGAACCATCTGGTCATCTCACAAACATTGCCTGAGTGTGCTACTCTGCACCAGAAACTGACACTAACGTTGAAGATAATGTTTTGGTCATAGATTCAGTACAAGAAAAGCTTTTTCCAGTTGGGTTTCTTGGATGGTGAAATAGGCTACCTTGAAAACCCATAAATTCCCTATTTTTTTAATTTTTTTTTTTATTGTTGGGGATTCCTTGAGGGTACAAGAAACCAGGTTACACTGATTGCATTTGCAAGGTAAAGTCCCTCTTATAATTGTGTCCTACCCTCTAAAGTTGAATTCCCTATTTGTTAACCATGTACCTAATGAAAATGACCATATCAGATATAAAGTTTGATTTTTTTTCTCATTGCAAAAGATATTGAAATGTGGGCGGTGCCTGTGGCTCAAGGAATAGGGCACCAGCTCCATATACCAGAGGTGATGGGTTCAAAACCAGCCCCAGCCAAAAAAAAAAAAGATATTAAAATGATTAAGTGACTTTAAATTCAATGCTTCTATAGAATGAAAATCTTGGATCTTTTTCCCAGTATTTATTTTCTGCTCAACATTCTTTCCACATTCCTTTAAATATATATCTACTTGCAGTTTCATCTTTTTACTGATGACTCGTAAGTATGACTCTAAGCCAGTTATATTTAGCCAATCATATATACCTACTGGACATCTGCATTTGGATATCCGGCTGTCTGCCCAAATTCAAAATATTTCATCAGAGTTATTCTTTTTTTTTTTTTTTTTTGAGACAGAACCTCAAGCTGTCACCCTGGATAGAGTGCCATGGCATCACAGCTCATAGTAACCTCCAATTCCTGGGCTCAAGCGAGTCTCCTGCCTCTGCCTCCCAAGCAGCTGGGACTACAGGTGCCCGTGACAACACCTGGCTGTTTTTTGGTTGCTGCCATCATTGTTGTTTGGTGGGCCCAAGCTGGATTCGAACCCACCAGCTCAGGTGTACGTGGCTGACGCCTTAGCCTGTTGAGCCACAGGTGCCGAGCCTCATCAGAGTTATTCTTAACTGAAAACTAAGCACTCTTCCTAAAATCTGTATTTTTCTCAGTAGCAGCATGTTCTTCTCTAAGTAATTTTGGCAGAAAATCTTGTAGTCATCATTGATGTTTTATCTCTCAGACATTCAGAATTGACAATCATCAAATCATTTTGGTTCAACATTTCTAATGCTCTCTAGTCCATGTTCTGAAAACTTATTCTACCCACTCTTCACAGCTTAGGCATCTGTACCTCAGACTAAAACAGGAGTAGGATACAATACCCCCAAACATCTGCTGCCTTTTCCATTTCTCCAATCAAACACATATGTGCTCTATATTTTAAGGTTTTGATGCCTATTAATTCAAGTCTTTATCAGAATATAAATGAATTTGGCTCACATTTCTCTATAACTACAGCGACTGAAACACATTCATTTCCCTTTATTTCAGGTAATGCAAAATATTCAATAGATAGTTTATAGCACGGAAAAAGTAGACGCACACAACTAAAATGTGCAAGTCGGCTCGGTGCCTGTGGCTCAACGGGCTAAGGCGCCAGCCATGTATACCTGAGCTGGCGGGTTCGAATCCAGCCCAGGACCCGCCAAACAACAATGACAGCTGCAACCAAAAAATGGCTGGGCATTGTGGGGGGCATGTGTAGTCCCAGCTACTTGGGAGGTGGAGGCAAGAGATTCGCTTGAGCCCAGAAATTGGAGGCTGCTGTGAGCTGTGATGTCACAGCACTCTATCCAGGGTGACAGCTTGAGGCTCTGTCTCAAAAAAAAAAATGTGCAAGTCATTTATAATTCAGAGAGATGACAGGTAAGTGTGTTCCGTCTCATCGTTTCTT
>CAUYON010069155.1:0-21506 GCA_963573935.1 Arctocebus calabarensis
AGGTTTTTTCTGATTCCATATAAAACGAAGTATTATTTTTTTGAGATCTTTGAAATATGACAATGGAGCTTTGATAGGAATTGCATTAAAATTATATATTGCTTTGGGTAATATAGACATTTTAACAATGTTGATTCTTCCCAACCATGAGCATGGAAGATTTTTCCATTTGTTAATATTTTCAGCTATTTCTTTTCTTAAAGTTTCATAGTTCTCTTTGTAGAGATCTTTCACATCCTTTGTTAGGTAAACTCCCAAATATTTCATCTTCTTTGGCACTACTGTGAAAGGAATAGAGTCCTTGACTGTTTTTTCAGCTTGGCTATAGTTGGTATATATAAAGGCTACAGATGTATGGGTGTTGATTTTGTAGCCTGAGACATTGCTATATTCCTTGATCACTTCTAAAAGTTTTGTAGTAGAATCCCTGGTGTTTTCCAGATATACAATCATGTTATCTGTGAAGAGTGAAAGTTTGATCTCTTCTGACCCTATGTGGATGCCCTTGATCGCCTTTTCTTCCCTAATTGCAATGGCTAAAACTTCCATTACAATGTTGCAGAGCAATGGAGACAATGGTCAACCTTGCCTGGTTCCTGATCTAAGTGGAAATGCCTTCAATTTAACTCCATTCAGTATGATACTAGCTGTGAGTTTGCTGTAGATGGCCTCTATCAGTTTAAGAAATGTCCCTTCTATATCATTTTTTTTTAAGTGTTCTGATCATGAAGGATGCTGGATATTGTCAAAAGCTTTTTCTGCATCAATTGAAAGAATCATGGTCTTTATTTTTTAATTTGTTTATGTGTTGGATTACATTTATAGATTTACATATATTGAATCAACCTTGAGCAATATTCTTTTTATTTTTCCTGTTTGAGTATTGCTGAGTTTCTTGCATTGGTGCTTTAATGACTTCTGTGGTTGTTTTTAATCAGTTTTTAAAAATTCTTGACCATAATATCTTCAAATGTTTCTTTTGCCCAATTTTCTTTCTCCTTGTCTTCTGGGACTTCAATTCCATGTATGTTAGATTACTTGATATTGTCACCCCAAGTTACTAATTCTTTTCTTTTTAATATTTTATTTCTCTGAATTTTATTTAGATAATTTCTATCTTGGCTTGTCCTCAAATTCTCCAATCCCCCCTTCCATGTTCCCTTAGGAATTTAGTTTACTTATCTTTTTCTTCACTGTTTGCTGGTTTAAAGCATGAGATAGATAGATAGATAGGTAGATGATATAAGTATAGATATATTTTTTCTTTTGTAAGAGAAACATTTCCTTTTTTAATACATAATATTTATTTCAAAATAGAGGCACAAGGGTTGTTGTTACATGGATGAATTGTATAATGCTATAATCAGAGGTTTTCGAGTGTCCATCACTAGAATAACATATTGTACCTATTAAGTAAGTTTTTATCCCTCATCTCCTTTATATTCTCCCCTCTTCTTTGTGTCTTTTCTTGGCTTTAGAATCAGGGTGATATTGTCTTCTAGAATGAGTTAGGGAGGATTCCTTCCTTCTCAATGCTATGGAACAATTTTTCTTCAATTATTCATTCTAATAGGTATTCTAGGCCTTTTGTTTTTCTTCTTCACCCTCAGGGATACCTATGATTCTTACATTTGGCTGTATTACACAGTCCCATATTTCTCATAGACTTTGTTTGTTCCTCTTGATTCTTTCTTCTTTGTTTTTGACTGGCTTTCCTGTGGGGAAAGTGGTGCTGTACAGGTGCACTGCTTGGACCTGTACTTTCCTTTCAGTTCAGCCAATGTGGGTTCCTTCACCTCCCAAGATTAGTTCACAAATCTCTCCTCCATGTGCCTGAGTGAGATAATCAAGACCTGGGGATACAGGATCCAGCCCATGGGCCTGTCCCCTGATATCCCAAGTTCAGTAACCATGCCAGTGAGAAGCATGCTCGAGTTGCCCATGGAGTGCTCAAGTAGGCTTAATTTCCTTCCACTTTAGGGTGTGCTCTGATCGTCTGGAGAAGCTGGGGTGGGGAGCAGCACCAGGGAGGAGAGACAGGCAGGGAGCTCACAGCTCCCCTGGGTCCACTGCAGGTCTTTAAGAAGAAAGGGATCTTCCTCATTCCCTGTGGAAGCCTCAGTGTGGTAGGGGTGGCAATAGAAGGGAAGCAGACACCCTGAGAGCCCCAGCTCAATTGTAACTTGAGGCACCTATGTCAATCCACATGGGGACTGTCATAGCCAAGTCAGCAACTGCGGGCAGGGAACAGGAGGAGGAGGAGAAGAGTCTGAATGGAGGGGAACTGGCACTCTGCCCCCCTTTGTCCTGAGGGGCTACCCTGGCTTGCGGCATTCCCACCACAATCTAGGGAGGAATTGGGAAACATTTGCATGAGGACCAATGATAAGAAAACTGAAGGACTAAACCCCCCTGGGGGGGGGCAAAGGCACTCAATTGGTAGAGAAGCAGTATGGCACCTGCCACCTCAGCTTGGGTCTGCTTGAGGGGGGCAGGTGCGAGGGGGCTGGCAGCCTAGTGCTCTGTCCTCAAGAAGTTCCCAGTTCCCTGGCAGCAGCAACTTTTGGGCTTGGGAGGGTAAAGAATCCCTCCAACAGTTTGGGAACCTACTATCTGTCAGAAATATGAGAGGGGGGGAAAACAAACACTCCCACCCTTTCCACGTGGCTCCAAATTCTCAAGGGGTTGGTTGGTATTTGCCAAAATCTTGCTCCTTCTTATCTGCTCCACAGCTTCTTCTCTTGGAATCTCTGATAGGTTCTGGCACTCAGAATTACACCTGGCTGGTTTTTTGCATTTACCAGTTTCCTTCTTTCTGAGATGATCTGGTGACCATTGTCTTTAGTCGGCCAATCATGCCTCTGACCCCCCTCAGCTTTTATCTACTAAGGAAGTACTTGCATATTAGTTTAACAGTCTTTTAAAATTGTCTACATTTTACCTGAAAGTAGAACCTTCGATGGTTCTTAAACCATCTTAAATCATCCCAAGAACTTGTTAAGAATACATATTTCAAAGAAATATCACCAGACATCAGACATCTAAATATTAAATAATATTTAAAAATTCCATAGATGATTCCCCAGGCACCCTAAGAGAAACACTAATTCATTGTTTAAAGCTGAAGTCAAAATAAGTAGTTAGCAATTGAGAAATGCAAATCAGCTTCAGTGGAGACTTCAGGAAGATCATCAACAAAGCAATCAGATTGCATCACTAAACTTTAAAAACAAGATTCATAGTTACTATAAAAAACAGTATAGAGGCTCCTCAAAATGTTAAAAATAGAATTACCATATAATCCAGCGATCCCACTTCTGGGTATCTTCTTGTAATCATTATCTTGGAGAGATATCTGACTTTCCATGTCCATTGCAGTGTTAGTCATAGTAGCCAAAATATGAAATCACTCTAAGTATCCACTGATGAGTGCATGGATAAAGAAAATGTGGTATATATATACAGAAAGCAGCATTATTCAGTCTTTAAAAATAAGGAAATGTTTTCATCTTTGACAATATGGACGAACCTGGAGGACATTATGCTAAGTGAAATAAGCCAGGCACAGAAAGATAAACACTGCATGATCTCACATGTGGAATCTAAAAACGCTGAACTCATGGAAGCAGAGAGTAGAATGGTGGTTGCTAAGGGTGGGGAGAAGGGTGAGGGGAGGAGGGGATCGCGGACATGTTGATCAAAGACGACAGAGTTTCAGATAGACAGAACGAATATGTTTTGGAGAACTACTGTACAACACGGCAACTATAGTTAGCAATAATGTTTTGCATACTTAAAAATTGTTAAGAGAATAGATCTTAAATATTCTCACTACCAAAAGAGATAAAAAAAAAAGATAAATATGTGAGGTGATGGATATGTGAATAGCTTGATAGAGTCATTTCACAACGTCATGTTATATACCATAAATATATGTGATTTTTTTTAATATATGTGATTTTTATTTGTCAATTATATCTCAATAAACTGTGTGTGTTGGGGGAACGACTTAATTTAAGCAAATTGGTACATATGGAAACAGACACAGCCTAGAATTTCCAAAAACAAGATAGCTACTCAATTTCATTTGGTATTAATTTTTATGTTGGGCTATTTCTTCTCAAAGAGCCAATTGGAGACATAATTAGATAGCTTGGGGAGAAAAGAAAATCTTTAGAGATGCGTCCTTCGTTGGTCTATGCCCGTAAAACCCTTTTATGAATGACTGAGAACAGAGATCTTCTATTTCTCAATCAATTGTAAGGGTCTATAGCATGGAACAAATACCAAGAACTAGAAACACTAACGGGCATATTTTGTGACTATTAAGTAAAGACTCTAGTTTTTATAGAAACATACCAGAAATTACATGTTCAAGTGAGTGCTGTCCTCTTCAACATGGTATAATGCAAAAAGACAAATAAAATGAATATCCCTGTTTCATTGGTTGACTCCCTGGAGAGCTGTGTTGGGGATTCAGAGGCTAAAGCTAGCACAGTGGGAGAGAGTGCCTCCATCTACAGCACAGTCTGCCATGAACGTGGTTGGGGACAGCGGCAATACAAATGCTCATCATTGCCCTTACTGGATTAATGGTAAGGTCCTTGGGTTTGGAGTTTGAAGAATTGAGGATGAATTTGGCTCTGCCATCTGCCACCTATGGGATCTCACTTGTGAAAACATATTCTCTGAGCCTCAATGTCTTTAATCCAATTAAAGAAAACAGTTGGCTTGTAATTAAAACAGTTATATTTTCCATTTTATAGATATGTATATTGTACACCCCTTGGAACCTATAGCACACTAATAACTATTCTTCATGGGCATGGTAGATTATAACCTTATTCACAATAATTTTATCACTGTACATACTTTGGGGATGCATTTATTCATTAACAGTTTGAGCAACTTAGGAAAAGCCCTTTTCTGTGTCTCTGTATGATGGCTTAATTTTATGTGTCCCCTTGATTGGGTCAAGGGATGCCAACATAGCTGATAGATGTTATTTCTGGGTGTGTCTGAGAGGCTGTTTCTGGAAGATAGTAACATTTTGATCAGTAGACTGAGTAAAGAAGGTGAGTGGCATCATACAATCCCTTGAGAGCTAGAATAGAACAGACAGATGGAAGAAGGGCAAATGTTCTCTTTCCTTCTTGAGCTGGATGCCCATCTTCTCCTGCTCTTGGACATCAAAGCTCCTAGTTCTTATGCCTTTGGATTCTAGAGCTTACACCTGTGGCCCTTGGGCCTCAGACCAGGAGTTATCCTATTGACTTATGCTGTTCTTAGGCCTCTGGACTTGGGTTGAATTACACCACCAGCTTTCCTGTTTGGAGACAACCAATTATGAGAACTTCTAGGCCTCCAAAATTGTGTGAGCCAATTCCCATAATTAAACTTCTCTTTATAATTATCCTATGGGTTCTGTTTCTCTATAGAACCTGACTAATGCACCTTATTTTTATAATGCGGGTAAGTCACCTACAAATCGATCATGACCTTTGGATCCACATAATGTTGTTCTTTCCACAAATCAAATTCATTATCAATGGATGAAAGTTTGTTACCACTGGGTTATTAAAAAGAGTATGCCACAGGTTTCTGAAGAGTCTTCCTGATGAAGAATTCAAAAAAAGATTTATGCAGCCTCTTTAGTGTATGAATATGATCTCTCAAAAGGGCTATGCTGAAGGTCATATGCTGAAGAAATGTGTAGATTTCTGTTAGTTTGTTTAATTAATCATTTTGCATTAGAATCTCACAGCATATATAGCAGTGTTCCTATGTTTTGAACCAGAACAACGGTCATAAACCGATCCTGCAGTAATCTCCAGGAATGTGCAGTGATGTAAACAAGGTAGCCCAGATGAACTCTCAGCCTCTGCTAGAAAGGGAATCAAAGGTTTCTGGTGCTTACTGATAATACGTTAATCTCCTGGCAGCCAACTGTTGGTAACTCCCAAATTTTGAAATACTGATTTAATACAGCTGTGAAAACCTTGTCTTCTCCCAGAGACTGCAAACCTAGAATTCTGAACCGCTTAATGGAAGGGTTTTGTTTGTTATTATTTACTTATTTATTTATTTATTTATTTTGAGACAGAGTCTCACTATTGTCACCCTTGGCAGAGTGCCATGGTGTCACAGCTCACAGCAACCTCAAACTTGGCTTAAGCAATTCTCTTGCCTCAGCCTCCCCAGGAGCTGGGACTACAGGTGCCCGCCACAATGCCCGGCTACTTTTTTGTTGCAGTTGTCATTGTTGTTCAGCAGGCCCAGGCCGAGTTTGGGTCTGAACCCACTGGCTTCAGTGTATGTGGCCGGTGCCCTAGCGGCTGAGCTATAGACGCCAAGCTGTTTGTTATATTTTGAGTGATGCTCCACTATAATTAACACGAAAAGGTTTTCTGCACTTATTCTGCTTGGATTCTTTTGCCCCTTTTCTTTCTATACTGCATGCTACTGGGTGTTACGGTTTGAATGTGTCCCCCCAAAACCATGTGTTGGAAACTTAATCCCCATCCAGCAGCATTGGGAAGTGGGCCCTCCTGAGAGGTGATTAGGCCATAAGGGCAGAGTGAACGGATTACTGCTGTTATCACAGGGGTGGGTTTTTAAAGACCCTCTTATAATTGTGCCTCACACCCCATGACCACCCTCCTCCCTCCCTCTTTCCTTCTCTCCATTCCCCCTTCCCACAACCCCACCATGTACATCAATTGTCCTCACATCAGAATTGAGTACATTGGATTCATTCTTCTCCATTCTTGTGATGCTTTACTAAGAAGAATGTGTTTCGGCAGCACCTGTGGCTCAAAGGAGTAGGGTGGCAGCCCCATATACCAGAGGTGGCAGGTTCAAACTGGGCCCTGGCCAAAACCACACACAAAATTATATATATATATGTATGTTTCAACTCCATCTGGGTTAATACAAAAGATGTAAAGTCACCATCTTTTTTTGTGACTTAATAGTAAGTATTCCATGGTATGTATATATATCTACATATCTATATCTATATATATATATCATAGCTTGTTAATCCATTCCTGGAAATCCAATCATTCCTGGATTGGTTGGCATTTAGGTTGTTTCCACAATTTGGTAATTGTAAATCGAGGAGCAATAAACATGATAAAAAGATTTTTTCCTTCTGGGTAGATGCCCAATAATGGTATTGCAGGATCAAATGGGAGGTCTAGTTTGAGTTCTTTGGGTTCTTCTTGAGTTCATATTTCCTTCCAAAAAGGTTGTATTACTTTGCAGTTCCACCAGCAGTGTATATGTGCTGCCAAAACAAGCACGCCACCAGCAGTGTAAAAGTGTTCCCTCTCTCCACATCCACGCCAATATCTGCAGCTTTGAGACTTTGTCACGTGGGCCATTTTCACTGGGGTTAGGTGATATCACAGGGTGGCTTTGATTTGTATTCTCTGATATACAAATAGAAATGATGAGCATTTTCTGTGTTTGTTAGCCATTCATTTATCTTCTTCAGAGAAGGTCCCATTCATCTGTCTTGCTCATTGATATAAGTGATTGTTGGCTCGTTTTATGTTGCTTAATTTGAGTTTTCTGTAGATCCTAGTTATCAAGCTCTTGTCCAATTCATAATATGCAAATATCTTTCCCCATTCTGATGATGGTCTATTTGCTTTGTTTGTTGTCTCCTTAGCTGTACAGAAAGAGTGGGGTTGTTATGGAAGGCTGAGTTTGGTCCTCTTTTGTCTCTCTCTTACCCTCATTTGCCCTTCCACCATGGGATGACCCAGGAAAAGGCCCTTGCTAGATGTTGGCCCTGTGATCTTCCCAGCCTCCAAAACTATGAGCCAGTCAATTTCTGTTCATTATAAATTACCCAGTCTCAGGCATTCTGTTAGAGCAGCAAAAAACACACTAAGAAAGAGTGTGGGTTATCCTATATCCATAATATTCCAGCAGGAACCCAGGGGAATAGCACATTTCCTGAGCAGCATTTTAGGTCCTCAGCAGAAGTTAATGCTGCAAGTGACCTTGCATTTGTCACAGTGTGGCAAATAGACTGGATAACAGTCCCCAGAGATATCTAGGTCCTAATCCCTGAAACCTGTGAATGTTAATTCACGTGTCAAAATAGATTTTGTGATTAAGTAAAGGGTTTGTGTTGGGGAGATTATCCCACATGAGTGGACCCTAACTGCAATCACAAGTGACCTTATAAGAGGGATGAAGAGGGAAAATTGACACAGAAGAAGAAGGAAAAAGGACACTGCAGCAAGATGCTAAGCTGCTGGCTTTGAGATGGAGGAAGGGGCCGTGAGCCATGGAAGGGGTGGACACAGCCCCAAAGCTGGAATAGACAAGAAAAGGAATTCTCCAGAGTGCATAGCCCTACCGACACCTTGATCTCGGTCCAATGAAACTGATTTTAGAATTTTTTCTTTTTGGAGACAGAGTCTCCCTCTGTCCCCCTGGGTAGAGTGCTGTGGCATCAGCTTATCTCACAGCAACCTCAAACTCCTGGGCTCAAGCCATTCTCCTGCCTCAGCCTCCTGAGTAGCTGGGACTATAGGTGCCTAACACAACGCCCAGCTAATATTTTCTATTTTTAGTAGAGATGGAGTCTCGCTCTTGCTCAGGCTGGACTTGTACTCCTGTGCTCAAGTGATCCTCAGCCTCCCAGAGTTTTAGGATTACAGGCCTGAGCCACTGCGCCTGGCCCTGATTTTATCAATGGATTCTGATTTCCGGAATTATAGGAGATTAATTTTGTGTTGTTTAAAGCCAATAAATTTGTGGTAATTGGTCACAGCAGCCATAGGAAACTAAACAGCAAAAATTGAGGCTCTTCATTTCAATCTAAATTAAAAGTCTAGGATTTTGCTATGTACACGTGCAACCACTTCTAGTTTTCTAGATACTCTGCCAAGAGCAAGCCACGATGGAATAGGCAATATAAATAAGACTGAGCAGGAGAGTAACAGAGACCCAAAGGGCACACTTCAAAACCATGCATCAGGCAGGGTCCCAGCTGATACACTGCTTTAGAACAAAAGGGTGCTTCCTCAAAATAACTGTGAAGGAATGTCGAAAGGGGCTATAGATGTGTGCAGCTTTTCTCCTACGGTTGACATTTATAATCAGTCCCTGTTACTAGCCTGACTGACACACAGACCATCAGAGGCTAGGCAGGACCCATAAATAGTTCAGGCATACCCAAGAGGGGGCCCAGGTTAGTGTGGACTGCAGCAATTAGATGGAAATTAAAGTCGAAACTGAGCAAAGGAAAACTCAAGGAGGAATTCAGGGAGCAAATGTTCCTGACCCAACTATCAGAGCTTGCAGTTGGCTTTTAAACACCAGGAAACAGGGAGAAGCCTGGTAGCTGAAGTTCCTGGGCTGTGCCTGTTGGCATCAGGAGGTGATTGTGGTGGGATAATGGAAAGCTTTTCCATTTCTCACTTTCTGTTTTGTTCTCCATGGAAGCCCCGTTAGTCCCAAAGCTCTGTGGGTGCTCTTGAGGCTGAGTGAGAACTAAGAGCCTTGCTTTCCACCCCCTATTTCCTCAAGAGCAGAGAAAAGGCTCGGGTTGTTTTGAAAACAGCTGCCTCGGTTTTCCCAAATGGGCTTTCTTTGTTCCCTTCAGTTCCAAGCCCTGAAACTCATCCTCTGCTTTAATATTGACAGGTGTCTGTAGGAAGTTACTCGGGCAGTGCCCCACCCCGGCAGTGTCCCACCCGGGCAGTGTCCCACCCAGGCAGTGTCCCACCCGGGCAGTGCCTCACCAGGGCAGTGTCCCACCCAGGCAGTGCCTCACCAGGGGAGTGTCTTACCCGGGCAGTGTCCCACCCGGGCAGTGCCTCACCTGGGGAGTGCCTCACCCGGGCAGTGTCCCACCCGGGCAGTGTCCCACCGGCGCAGTGTCCCACCCAGGCAGTGCCTCACCCAGGCAGTGTCCCACCCGGGCAGTGCCTCACCCGGGCAGTGTCCCACCCGGGCAGTGTCCCACCCAGGCAGTGTCCCATCCGGGCAGTGCCTCACCCGGGGAGTGCCTCACCCGGGCAGTGTCCCACCCGGGCAGTGTCCCACCCAGGCAGTGTCCCACCCGGGCAGTGTCCCACCCGGGCAATGCCTCACCTGGGCAGTATCCCACCCAGGCAGTGCCTCACCCAGGCAGTGTCCCACCCGGGCAGCGTCCCACCCGGGCAGTGTCCCACCCGGGCAGTGCCTCACCCGGGCAGTGCCTCACCCGGGCAGTGTTCCACCCGGGCAGTGCTTTACCTGGGCAGTGTCCCACCCGGGCAGTGCCCCACTCGGGTAGTGTCTCGGATGTCTGTGAAATGCTAGCCACTGCTTACTTTCATCTCTTCTTGACAGATGGGTTTGTTTTTTTTCTGAACTAGTTCTTTGGCCACAGTGTTCTCCAAACAACCTGCAAAATCATCTCACTCAACTCATCTAGCTTTGCATCTGATTTACATCACAACAAAAACACTAGAGGGTGGCACTTACTGCCCCAAGTCCACGTGCCTCCACGGACTGCCTAAGAGCTTAATGTTTGCTGTTTGTGAGAGGCAGAGATCTCCCTGGGGAGAAGTCACCGGTCCTCCAGAAACAGTTGCCTGGGTTCTTTAGTGCTCAGCACTTTCCACATGACCTAAGCTATGGTGCCTTTGTCTCTCCTCTCTGGGACAGGCTAGGGGTGGGGGTGTGTTTTTGCTGAGGGAAGGGAGCACATTTTTCTCACTTTCACATTTCCTCCTCTTGCTTCTTCCACACTCCACCTCCCCTTAGGTTTTTGCATCCACACGTGAGCAAAGGTGCCCAGTGCTCGGTGCTGACGGCACATACAGTCCAGGGAATAAACAGAAGCTTTCAGATGTTTGCTGTTTAATAAATCGGTAACCAAAGTATCCTGAATGTGCAGGGCGCCTAACCATTTTGATGCGCTTTTGAATCTAAATGATTTTGTCTCTGCAACATTCTTGAATTCAATGTAACAGGTAATAATGGCTCCACTGAACATGGTAGAAAATTGAAGTCTGGGAACGTTGAGACTTAGAAAAAGGTCACACTGCAAATTACTGGCAGAGGTCACACTAGCCATCTGCCTCCAGCTCTCTGCTCCTTGCCACTACGCTGTGGTGCTTTAGTTCACCTACAGTACAGTTACAAGGCTTGTCATTTTTGCAAATGAAAGGACAGGGACACAGGCTTCTGAGTTTTGATTTACCTGGAGGTTATTTGTGCCAGTAGGACCTTCACTGCAGTCTCCTGGGTTGATGGGCGACAACAAAACCTTCACTATCTTTGTAGTCCCAAAAGGACGGGTAGTTCTGAACTATAGCAGATAAAGCACAGAATCAACCATGTCTGGATTTGCGGGGGTGGGGGTGGGGTATTTATATATTTTAAAATGTAATTTCTTATTTATGTCAGATTATTTGGTTGAGGGTGGGGGTGGAAGATTCTGGGTCTAGACACTTCCAGAAAGAGAGTCTGGTGCTCATGAAGGGTCACAGAGCCCAGAGGACAGTGGCAGACACTTGTCTCCTGTTCTATCCAGGGGCTGCCAGCCCGTATCAGAGCCCACCCTGCAGGCTCATGGGATTTCCCTTCTCGCCATGTGTCCTGTCATCCCGTCCCCTCTGCCCTCAGATCCACCCTTCCCAGGGCCTTGGGTTTCATTCAATTCCTTTCTGTCTCTGAGCTCTCTGCAGAGAAAATCCCCACAACTCAAGTCATATTTCTCTCCCCAGTATTAACCACTTTTCATAGCACAGCACCCACATGTTATTATGCGAACAGCTGCCTCTGTGCTTCATTGTACAAAAGACAATTTTCCCAGAAACAGGTGGGGATGGAGGCCCCAGGAGGATGAGGGGGATAGAAAACCTCACTCTGTCACACTCCCCACATTTCAAGTTATCATACGCCCCTCCTTCCCCTCTCATTCATTCAACAAACATTTATCAAGGATTTGCTCTGTGCAGGAACAATGTTATGGGGTATAAATGTGAATAGGATACAGTCCTCTGCCTAAGGGAGTTCAGTCGCACAGTCCCACTGGTCACATTTCAAGTATGCAGTAAGCACATGTGACTAGGGGCTGTGGTACTGGGCAGTACAGCTGTGAACTTCCCACGGGTTGTTGTTTTTCTGTTCTTATTTAACTTGAGACAGAGCCTCACTCTGTCACCCAGGCTAGAGTACGGTGGCATCATCCTGGCTCCCAGAAACCTCATACTCCTGGCTTCAAGCAATCCTTCGCCTCAGCTTCCTGAGTAGCTGGCACCACAGGTGCCTACTGCAATGCCTGGCTAATTTTTCTATTTTTACTAGAGATGGGTCTTACTTTTGCTCAGGCTGGTCTTGAACCCCGGCACTCAAGCAATCCTCCTGTCTCGGCCTCCCAGAGTGCTAGGATTACGGGCATGAGCCGCTGAGCCCAGCCTGTTTTTCTTAATTAAAAAAGTTTAATTTAAAAATTGCTTTAAACTTGCAATTAGACAGTCATTATTTCTTTATTAACCTTAAAACCTGTGTGCTTTTAACATACTCGCATCTCAGCCTTCTAGGCCCCATCACCAAGTAAGTTTCAGTGGTTCAGAGAGAGGTTCTAGAATTTTGGTAACATTAGGACAAATCTGTGGTTGTTGTTAGGATGCTGTTGATTTGTGTTTAACTTAAAACCTTTGTGTGGTGTTAGTCCTTGTTAGGCTGATGTCACTCTGTGGAGATGAAAAAATAATTTGTTATTTTGGGCCTTACAGTGTTCACTACCCAGGGTTGAAAGTCATTGCCAAGCAGACTGTGTGTTAGGGGGGGTCATGCTCCTCCGACCTTTTCTTTAGGAGTATACAATTTTTCCAAAGGTTGGAGAAAGGCAAACTCTTGAGGAAAAATGTCATAGGCACAGCTCAGGCTGGAGCTGAGGGGGAACAGAACGGAAGGATGAAGGGGTTCCATCTCTGAGGGGCATCCACCCCTCACTTCCAGGAGGCACTGCAGTGTGGTCAGCGCTGGGAGGAACAAAAGGGTTCTTAAAAATAAATGCAGGCAGAAAAGTTTAAGTGGACAGCGAGCAGCAAACTCAGGGACTTCTATAGCTACTATGGAATAGTCTGTGGTCAGTACCTCTACTGACCCCTCTTTGCTACTGCAGAATATTTTAATAATGAGACACACCCAAACATGTTTAGCATCACACCACCTGCTGCTCCGCATGGCCAGCACGATTTGTCATCAAATCTGATCCCAATGTTTGCTGTATTATTGGATATCCTGTGAAACAGAATCTAAAAATATACATTTTTGTCTCTAAATCAGTCCTAACCTTACAACTGGGTTTGCAACCATAGCTTTGTTGCCTATTTTGTTTCACTTTCAGGGATTAGGTAATACTATTAAATTCCCCATCTCGTGTCAGGCTCTGAACTTGGCTTGGTATTTGAAGAATATATTTATAAATTAAACCTGTGCTTCCCTTTATTCCAAGCAAGCCAGCTACGGGTTTATAACTCTGTGGTATCCCTAGTGTTTTCTTCCCTAAACTGAACGCATTCAGTCTCTCCAAACTGAAGTTTCTCGGCTGAGCTTATTTTCATCTCAGGATTTCTCAAGAGCTGTTTCTGTTAAAGGGGTTAAAAGGGATAGAGGAATCCCAGCTGCCCACAGTCAGGGGTACTTTCAATGCAGGCCCTGCATCTGGGCCTTGGTTTCTTCCTTTCATGGAGGGAAGGAAGGAGCTCTGCAGTGGAGGAGGGCAGGATTTGGAAAGCATTTGGAGTGACAGAGTTGCCGGGGCTTGCGCTTTGCTCTTCTATGGCTGCTGTCACAAGGACTTTCAGGTGCATCCTAGGAAAGCCAATTAAAGCAGAAAAGGCCTTTAGAAACAAATCTATTGCTCCCGGTCTAGCTTTTAAGTTTGTAACTTCCAGGCTGGCTTGGTGACTCAAGCCTGTAATCCTAGCATTTTGGGAGGCCGAGGTGGGAGGATCACTTGAGGACAGGAGTTCAAGACCAGCCTGGGTAACATAGTGAGACCCCCTGCTCTATAAAAATAAAAATCATCCAGCTGTGGTGGTGTGCACCTTGAATCCTAACTACTTAGGAGGCTGAGGCAGGAGGATTTCTTAAGGCCAGGAGTTTGAGGCTGCTGTGAGCTATGATCATGCCACTGCACTCCAGCCTCTGGACAATGGACCTAGATGCTATCTCTAAAAAAAGCAAAACAAAACACAACTTGTAACTTTTAGAGAGCAGCTGAAAGATTGAACTTAAATTTGTCATAGTCCAGATATGCCCACTGTTAATACTTCTATTCAACACAGTGCTGGAAGTCCTAGCCAGAACAATCAGGCAATAGAAGAATATTAAGGCATCCAAATTAGGAAAGAGGAGGTCAAACTATCTCCCTTTGCTGATGGTGTGCTCTTATATCTAGAAAACACCAAACATTCTACTAAGAGACTCCTGGAATTGATAAATTCAACAAAGTCTCAGGATACAAAATGAATGGACATAAATCAGTAGCATTCCTATATAACAATAACAGTCAAGCTGACAGTCAAATCAAACACTAACATTCACAATAGATACAAGGAAAATAAAATACCTAGGAATATACTTAACCAAGGAGGTGAAATATCTCCACAAGGAGAATGACAAAATGCTGAGGAAAGACATCACAGAGGATACAAACAAATGGAAAAACATATTAGGAAGAATCAACATCGTTAAAATGTCCATACTACCCAAAGTGATTTACAAAATTCAGTGCAATCTCCATCAAGTTACCAGAGTCATACTCCACAGATTAAGAAAAAATAATTCTATGCTTATTATGGAACCAGAAAAGAGCTCAAATAGCCAAAGAAATCTTAAGCAAAACCAATAAATCTGGAGATATCACATCACCTGACTTTAAACTATGCTACAAGGCTATACAAACTAAAACAGCATGTACTGGCATAAAGGTAGAGACATAAATCAATGGACTAGAATAGAGAACACAGAAATGAAACCTTCTAGCTACCACCAACTGATTTTCAACAAAGCAGACAAAAACATACACTGGGGAAAGGATGCCCTATTCAATAAATGATGCTTGGAAAATGGGATAGTTATACGCAGAAGAATGAAACGGGGCTGACCCGACCTCTTATTGCTCACGCAAATTAATTCAAGATGTATAAAAGACTTAGATAAATGGTGCAAAACCATAAGAATTCTAGAGGAAAATGTAGAAAAAACTCTTCTAGATATCAGCTTTGGCAAAGAATTTATGACCAAGATCCCAATAGCAATCACAGCAACAACAAAAACTAACACGATGGAATTGATTAAACTAAAAAGCTTCTGTACATCTATGTAAAGACAAACAGAGCGAATAGATAACCAACAGAATAGAGAAATATTTATAAGTCACACATCCGATAAAGGTTAATAACCACAAAGAACTCAAGCAAATCATCAAGAAAAACAAACAACCCTATTAAAAAGTGGGCAACTTAGCTGGGTGTTGTGGCGGGTGCCTGTGGTCCCAGTTGCTTGGGAGGCTGAGGCAAGAGAATCGCTTAAACCCAGGAGTTGGAGGTTGCTGTGAGCTGTGACTCCACAGCACTCTACCGAGGGTGATGAAGTGAAGACTCTGTATCTACAAAAAAAAAAAAAAAAAAGTGGGCAACAGACATGAACTTCAGAAACTTTTTAAGAAAAAGAGCAAATAAACATGAAAAAATCCTCAATGTTACTAATCATCAGGGAAATGCTAATTGAAACCATAATGAGATGTCCCCTTACCCTAGTTCGAATGGTTTATTTAAAAAGTCCAAAAACAACAGATGCAGGCATGGATGTAGTGAGATAGGAACACGTATGCACTGTGGATGGGACTGTAAATTAGTACAACTCCTATGGAAAATAGTGTGGAGATTCGGCAGAGGACTAAAAGTAGACCTACCATTCAGTCCAGAAATCCCACTATTAGATACCTATCTACCCAAAGGAAAGGAAGACTTTTCATCAGAAAAGACACCTGAACACGAATGTTTGTTGCAACACAATCCACAATTGCAAATATGTGAGATCCATCCAAGTGCCCATTAATTCATGAGTGGATTAGTAAAATGTGGTGTGTGTATATATATACGATGGAGTCTACTCAGCCATAAAAAAGATAAATTAATGATTTTAAAACAATCTGAATGGACCTGGAGACAATTCTCCTATGTGAACTATCTCAAGAATGGAAAAACAAACATCGTATGTCCTCACTATTACTTTGGAGCTAACTAATAAGCACACATGTGCACAGAGGGAAGGCAAACTCAGTGGAAATCAGGTGGGAGGAGGGGTGAAGAGCGGAGGGACAAAGGCGTACCCAATTTGTAACAGTGAACTCTATTAGGTAATGGGCACAGCTATATCTGGAAAGCAAGCCTTATAAAAGTGATGCAGGTACCCTAAAATATTTGTGCCACTTAATATTTTGAAACTAAATAAAATAAGAGTCTGGGATGGGAATGCTGCCATGGAGAAGATGACGGCCCAGAGTATGATCTGAGGGGGCTATAGGCCTCTCCTACCTTCACCAAACTATTCCCCATCTCCATAACTTGCTTCAGTGCTTGTAATTCCATCTGCAGCCAATCTGCTGGCTGAATAGGGAACTCTCAGAAGGACAGTATGGGAGCCAGAGGGTCAAGAAGAAGAATGAATGGGACAGGCCAGCAAGCTGGCAAGCACCTGCCCCACACAAAAGAGCTCAGGACAAAAGCTGCAGGAACTATGTTCATTTCTGGGCCCCGGCAGCAGGATTTGGCATGTGGGCCTTCCAGCCTTCCTGCTGCGTGGAATAGTTCTGGCATTCCGAGGGCTCCGAGATGCCACTGCAGAGGAAAGCCAGGCCGTGCAGGGCAAGACTGCCACAGTGAGTGCCACCACCTCTGAGTGGCTTGGGACAAGCAGGAGAGAACAGAATCATCCCTACTCCCCTGGCACCACTTGAACTGGGGAGAGACTTTAAAGAGGTGGGGGTGAAAGTTCCATGTTGGGGGGGGAGAGCCCTCATCATGTGAACATAATACTGCATGGAAGGGCCAGCCCTCTGGAAAATTAAGGGTTCATCCCTTAAACAGCATGATCTGTTTGACAGTTCATAGAATGTTTTATAATCCAAATGGGTTGATCACCTTTGGGCTGGCATTAGTGAGATACTATTATCACAGTAAGCATAAATCTTGACTCCGTTAACCTGGACAAGTCCCACGACTCACGGGGGCCTCAGACTGCTGCTCCCCCTGGTCTGGCTGTTTGCCTTGCTGTGAGTGTGTGAGGGTGCAGATGACGAGAACAGATGGCAGGGCCCCCAGAAGATCAAAGGGCTGGCTTTGCCTAGAAAGGCTGCGTCTGCCACAGAAACGTGCAGGAAGGCCGTAATGAATATTGAACAGATGCTTGTTTGATTGAATAAACTCTAAATCAAACATCTTCTTACCACTCCTAGGAAGACTGAAGCACGGGTACGGGTGCTGGAAGGAAGGAGTGCTTCCTGGGACGTCACTGCTACTGACTTTGCTGCAAAGAAAATGTTCTCTCTTTTGCATCAAAACTCCCCTAAGGTTGTTTTCAGGGTTGTTTGGTATTTCAACACTGAAAATAGAAACCTATCATTTGTAGACTGTAGATAGTGATGCCAGAGAAGGGGAAATAAGAAGGGGAAGATCGCTCCCACAGGGGCCCAGGCTGTTTTTCTCCCATCATCCTCCTTTTCCATTCTCAGACTTCTTTTTGGTTATTTTCTAAGGTCTTTCCTATTGCCCCTCCACACTCGTCGTCTTCCCTGTCTGGCCCCTCTTCTGCTCTCCCCTGCTTCTCAGATTGGCCAACCCATATAAGGTGGCCATAAATTTTGTGTGCAGTTCGAAACTAGGGTGTGATTTAAAATTGTACATGGATAATGTACACAGCTATGATTCAATAAAAAATAAAATAAAATAAAATAAAATTGTACATGAACTTTATGGCTACCCTGTATTTCACCTGGGCTCCTCCCTCGCATTTGTTCCAAAGCGCATAATTATTTTTCTCTTATGGAGAGAGATGAGCAGAATGCCAGTGGTATGATTTTAAAGAAGAGAAGCTCTCCAAATGCCTACTCCTGCCTGTGTTGAGCTGTGAGGGCAGCGTGCACGATCGATGCTGCATTGTTGGCAAGCCTATGTTCCCCAGGCCGACTCCCCTCCCCTGTGTGCTTTTCTCTAAAGAAGGTTCACCGGCACATCTGGATAAGACAAATGTTGAAAGGAAAAAAAAAAAAAACCATCAAAAGTAGATATTTTTAAGACCTATCCTAACAGCATTAAGGTTATCTCCGCCAAGACCTGCATCTGGTAGTAAAATCTTTCTCTTTCAAACATTGTTTTCTCCAAAGAATCATCCACAAGTTGCTACTGCATGAAAGCTCTTTAGCCTTTTTATATTCTGTGGCTTTTAACAAGCATGTCTTCCAGGCAGACGCCGACTGGAAGAGGTTATCACCTTCTACTCAATGGGTGATAGAAAATTCTGATGAGTTCATGACTCTCTGTCTTAGAAATCACCTGTGGCTGAGGAGTTTAATTGACAAGGCCAGCACATTTTGCCATATGGTAAGTGCTATCTGTCTGTCCCCCAATACGCAGCTCGTATGGTGTGACAAATTGTTTGTGGGACAACACACGCTACAGCCCAGACAGTTAGACAAAACACCCTATTGGAGTTGAAACACAGCCTACATCCCTGCATAGGAAATATGCAAAGTCACACCTGCTGGCCAACATTACTGCTCGTGTTTTCCTCTTATCTCTCCCCCTTTCCCACAAAGAAAAGTAAATGTAAAATGAATGTCATGTTGAGAAAAGGGCCCAGGGTGAGGTTCCCACATAAACTTAACGGAGTCAGCGATATTCGGTTTGGCCTAAGCAGCTTGGGCAGTGTGGCTGGGTTTTAGTTGTCTGTGATTTAGAGTTTAAACTCTTGTGTTTGATTGCTGTCAGACTGAAGTGACATATAATGTCAGACAATACAACAGTTTTAGTCTTAACCATTATCTGAGGTTTGGGCTTCGTTATCTTCTGAAGATCGATATACTCTAACAAGGAATTCTTGCCACAGTTAAATTCTTGTGTGTTCTGCTGTTAGGACCCAATATTTATGGTTCTTGAAGGCAGGAATGTTTCCATAGATAGAAGGAGCAATTATTGGGGTGCAGGAGGGATCAGAGGATTCCTTTCTGGAATCCAATCTGACATGAGAAAGGCTTGAGGTTATTAAATTTCAAAAACCTGTCTTTTCAGGGGATAATTTTTCCTGATGATGGAGCAAGCTGAGAATGCTATGGCTCTGTCTTTAGTGAAATTTATGTTATTTGTGCCTGTTGGGTATTAATGTGTATTATGTGCATTGGAAGTGTGTTGCCTTCTATATTTTAAGCTATATGAAAAGATCCACAATTTTATAAGCTGTATATATATATATGCATGTATATATATATAATAAGCATATACAACTTTGTTAATGCTTTTTGTTTTCACTGGGAACACTGTAGGTTTCTATAGAAGTGCTTTCTTGGTGCTTGTGACAAACTTTACAGCTGTATAAATTTAAATAGTTTAAGATTCGTGCCGAACCAAAAGCCCATTTTCTGGAGTTTTTGGTAGCCTTCCAGCATGAAGTAGGAGCTTGCCCCATGTTCTCAGGAGTTCCCTTGTCATCAGCAAATCAAACACAACCTTCGCCTTTCTAGCCATCCTTCAGCCCAGTTCCAGGGTCCATTTTGCAGTGTCCTCTCAGGTAGCCATTCAGTACCTGCCATCCAAGCCTCAAGTCCATATGGGGGTTGTTTAGTCATTTTTCTTCCTATCCTTCAAACTCCATATTCAATTCATTAGTAAGTTCTTTTTCTGTTACCTCAAAGATTTTCAAATGAACTTCTTTCTACCTCGACTTCATGCCCTTAATTGGCACTTACAGGTGCTCCTTGACTTGTGATGGGGCTACCTCCCCGTGAATGCACCATCAGTTAAAAACATTGTTATGAAAATGCATCTGATATACCTAACATACCAAACATCATAGCTTATCTTATCTTAGTATAGGTGGGCAAATCATCTAACACAAAGCCTATTTTATAACAAGATGTGTTGAATATCTCATGTAATTTATAGAAGACTCCACCAAATGTGAAAACCAGAATGTTGGTATGGATACTTGGAGTGTGTTTCCTCTGAGCACATACTGCTTTGTAAAGCTGAGAAATCATATACTGTATCATCATAACTTGGGACTATCTGTCCTTCCGTCTCTCATCTAGAGACCACAATCACCCCCCAAATACTCTCTGCTTCTGTCTGGCCCCTTGCTGATCCACAGATCACAGAGCAACTGGCATGATCATCACAACTCATCAGATCAGGTGACTTTCCTATTCAAACTTGCAATGGCTTCCCCAGTCTCTCAGAATTGCGGTCCCCAACCCCTGGTCCTAAAGACAGTATCAGTCCGTGGCCTGTTAGGAACTGGCACGGCAGGCGGTGAGCAGCAGGTGAACCAGCAAAGCTTCATCTGTATTTACAGGTGCTCCCCCTCCCTCTCATCACCACCTGAGCTCTGCCTCCTGTGAGATTCGCAGAAGCATTAGATTCCTAGGAGGACGGGCCCTGCCGCGAACCCCACACACACAGGATCTAGGTTGGACACTCCTCATGGGAATCTAAAGCCTGATGATCCGAGGTGGAGTTGAGGCAGGGTGCTAGCACTGGGGGGTGGCTGCAAATACAGATTATCATTAGCAGAGAGGTTTCATTGCACAGAGGTCATAATAAATCAATTGCTTACAGACTCATATCAAAACCATCCCCCCCCAATCCTGGTCCATGGAAAAATTGGTCCCTTCCATGAAACTGGTCCCTGTTGTCAAAATGGTTGGAGACTGCTGTCTTAGAATACTATCTAAATTCTGCATAATGGCAGCATCTTATTCTCTGATTCCGGTTTGTCTCTTGAACTTTAGCTCACAATCTCTCATTTCCTCTTTGTTGTTCACCAAACCTATCATCTCATCTCCTTTCAGTTCTGGGAACGAGTCCGCTTCTTCCGGGGTTCGGGACTCCATACCTGCTGTTCTCTCTGTCTCAAGGTGCTCGTGTAATTCTGCCCCTGTGGTCATAGAGGTTTCAGCATGAATGTCACTACTGCAGAGAAGTTTCCCCTCACCATCCTTTTTTTTTTTTTTTTTGTAAGACAGAATTTATTCACAGAAAAGAATACAGAAAACATTAAGGCTCCTGGTAGAGGGAGAAAATTCTAGTGGGGAGAGAGAAGCTCTCTCCGTTTCTCTCTCTCAGTCTTTCCCCATCTCCTCCTTTAGGCCTTTAGTCTCAGGGTATATATAGGTGTATGGGTTCCTTGGCCAGGAAACGAATGAATACAGTCCCTTCCGCCAGGGGCAAGGTGAATGAATGTATCAATGAATGGATACAGTC
>CAUYON010069159.1:0-16908 GCA_963573935.1 Arctocebus calabarensis
GGCCCCATATACCGAAGGTGGCGGGTTCAAGCCTGGCCTCGGCCGAACTGCAAAACAAAAAAATAGCCGGGCGCTGTGGCGGGCGCCTGTAGTCCCAGCTACTCGGGAGGCTGAGGCAAGAGAATCGCTTAAGCCCAAGAGCTAGAGGTTGCTGTGAGCAGTGTGACGCCACGGCACTCTACCTAGGGCGATAAAGTGAGACTCTGTCTCTACAAAAAAAAAAAAAAAAAAATGCAGCCAGTCTAAAAGAACTCTAAAATAATCCCTTGGGTCAAAATTTGACTATCATAATGGGTTCCTAGGCAATGTATTTAAAAGATGTGGCACAGATGAGGCTGTCTAATGGATGGCTGTGGAGCCGGTCTTATTTCATATGGGTGAATAATTTTACTGGGATGGCAATCTTAATGCAATGCTTTCTTTGCTCACATAACTTCCAAGACTCTGGTTTAAATGTGTAGTTCAACACCCACTGTGCTGGATTTAAGATCCTTATTTATTTTTTTAAAGATTGTATTAGAAGTGCATAGGAAGTAAATTCTACATGGCTAGGAGTCCAATTTTTAATCTTTGAGCTATCTGTCCTAAATAAGGAGAAAATATGTGAATACTTACTTTGGGTTCTTAAGAAAGGAAAAAGGTCATCATTTTTTTGAAAGCATTCTATCAAGTAAATAAAAGGAAGAACTGAGAATACTATTCTTTCAGGATATCCCAATACTATAAAGAGGATTGGGAGGAGGAAGTTTATAAGATGAACCCTCTGAATTTCATTTCTAAGGCTCAAAAGTAACAATTTTTAGGTAGATCTAAATCCAGCACAAACAGAAGCATTTTTATTTTATATCAAAACCTGTGAGGAATTCAGATTATGTGGTGTTTCCAACATTGTAGTCTAATTTGGTTGTGTCTAAAATTATCAATTTCATGGTATCTTCATGTGAAGCTAGGAATAACTTCATTAACACAGTAAAGATGAGGCTAATTACAAGTATGTGAATTATAGAATGATATTAAGAAAGGTCACTTCATTATATTAAGTTCATATAATAAAAATAAGAGACTAATAAAACAGGTTAATCAGGAATTACTTAGTGATGTTCTTAGGGAACTAAGCTGAATGAGAAGGGAAAAAGAATTTGTTTGTATGTCTGCTATTACTATGAAAACAGTTGCTTAGCAACATTTGAGATACACAATATTTGACAATTTATTAAGTTATTATACTCCAGGCAGAGCTCTAAATGTTCCCCCTCCCCCGTAATAACTGATTTAATCCTCACAGCAACCCTACTAGCTAAGTACATACTATCAATATACTCATTCCATGAGTAAAAAAACCAAGTCACTACGTTTGTTTCATAAGATTGTTTTATTTAGAGAATTAAATCTTCATCAAAGATTACACGAGAGGAAACATTAGTGTACACATTTCAAATTAACTTTTTTTTTTTAGAGTCAGACTCTCACTTTGTCGCCCTCAGTAGAGAGCCATAGCATCACAGCTCACAGCACCCTCCAGCTCTTGGGCTTAGGCGATTCTCTTGCCTCAGCCTCCCGAGTAGCTGGGACTACAAACGCCTGCCACAACGCTCAGTTATTTTTTTGTTGCAGTTAGGCTGGGGCTGGGTTTGAACCTGCCACCCTCGGTATATGCCACCCTACTCACTGAGCCACAGGCCCTCAAATTAACTCTTTATAAACATTTCATTCAAAGTGAACTTTTTTAGGCTCGGCGCCCCTATGGCTCAACGGGCTAAGGCGCCAGCCACATTCACCTGAGCTGGTGGGTTCGAATCCATCCCGGGCCCGCCACACAACAATGACGGCTGCAACCAATAAATGGACAGGCGTTGTGGTGGGCGCCTGTGGTCCCAGCTACTTGGGAGGCGGAGGCAGGAGACTCGCTTGAGCCCAGGAATTGGAGGTTTCTATAAGCTGTGATGCCACGGCACTCTAGCCATGGTGACAGCTTGAGGCTCTGTCTCAAAAAAAAACAAACAAAAAACAAAGTGAACTTTTTTAAACTGCAAGGAAACAGGATCTAGAAGTGTTTTTTACTTCACAGGAAATAAGTCTTGCATACATATTTTGAATTAACTCTTTGTAATCATATCATACAAAGAAAACTTTTTTTTTTTTTTTTTTGAGACAGAGTATCAAGCTGTTGCTGGGTAGAGAGCTGTGGCGTCACAGCTCACAGCAACCTCCAGCTCCTGGGCTTAAGAGATTCTCTTGCCCTAGCCTCCCAAGTAGCTGGAACTACAGGTGCCCACCACAATACCCAGCTATTTTTTGGTTGTAGTTGTCATTGTTGTCTGGCAGGCCCAGGCCAGATTCAAACCCACCAGCTCCAGTGTATGTGGCTGGCGCCCTAGCCGCTGAGCTACAGACGCCGAGCCCAAAGATAACTTGGAGGAAAACAAAAATAAAATATTTGGATATGTCTTCTATTTTACTGGAAAGTGACTAAAGGAATTCCCAGACTCAATATTCTCAAGTATTTTTTACTGGCTTGGATAACAAGAAAATACTTTAACCTAAATTTTTCTTTCTCCATCAGGAAATCGAAAATGCTAAACAAGGACTTTTGATATATATTATCTATATTATTTAACTACTACTTGTTTGCTTTATTAGAATTTAGTTACAATTCAACTTTTAGAAAAGATACTAGATTAGAGTAAACCAAAATTGTTCATAAAAGGAATCCTGATTATTTATTTTATTTTATTCCAATACTATTTGGTATTTTCCTAAATCTTTACTATGTAAATCTACCACATTGAAAATTCCTAGCAAGGTAACTTCTCCCTAGGAAGTTTCCAGTTTATAATCTATAATTATATAATAAAATGGTTAAATAACCACTAGGAAGTCAATCTGAAGTCTTTCATAAACATGTATTAGTTATGTAACAAGAGTTATTTAATTCTGTAAAACTCAATTTTTTTCTAGCAACAACAGCACTTTATTTATATGGCCTAATGGTGCCACCATGTGGCTTACTTAGGCCTCAAGTTCAACTACAGCGTCTATCTAGTACAGGTATAAACCAAGAGGAGTGAGTACCTTCAACCTTTATCTGTTTCACTTCAGTTTCTTATATTATAATTCTCTCTAATTGTAAATCTGTGAAAATCCAGAGTGGAGATAAAGTTCAATTTTGCTTTTAAAAAAAGTTTATCAAAGAAAATTAACAGCATAAATATAATTCCAGGACTGTTCAAATCCTAAACCTCATTAAACCCACCTTAGCAGACTTAGTTTATATAGGAGATTTGATTTATATAAAGTGCTACTTAAGTGGCATTCTTACTTACCTATTTATTCAATATTGTTTCAAAATGTAGGAAATACAATTTTTGCAAAATATTCTTATTTTCTGAATAGTCCACAAAATTTAAACCAGACTTTACCTCAAGTAATTTTGAAGGCGTAAGATTGTGTTCTTAGAGGGCTAGATGTGGTGGTGTACCCCTATGATCCCAGCACCCTGGGAGGCTGAGGTGGGTGGATTTTCTGAGCTCAGGAGTTCAAACCCAGCCTGAGCAAGAGTGAGACCCCGTCTCTAAAAACTAGCCAGATATTGTGGTAGGCACCTAAAGTCCCAGTTACTCAAGAGACTGAGGCAAGAGGATCACTTAAGCCCAAGAGTTTGAGGTTGCTGGAGCTATGACACCACAGCACTCTACCGAGGGCAACAAAGTGAGACTGTCTCAAAAAAAAAAAAAAATTGTGTATTTAGAAGAAACTTAACTACAGCCATGTGTCACTTACTGACAGGGCTACATTATGATACAGGGATACATATATACAATGTGTCCTCAGGTGATTTGGTCATTATGTGAACATCATAGAGAGTCCTGAGGTTCTTATATAAACATAGTTGTATCTACTATACTTCTAACATATACACAATTGCGGTCTGTGAAATGTTTAGAATTAGAAGGCTATTCAGGGTCATCTAACTCAATCTCGTTATTTAACAAACGAGGACACTGAGAACCAGCAAAGCTGTAACTTTACATCCTCTATTTTATGTGCTACCTCTAAGGTTCTAGTCCTGTTTATGATTCATAATGACACTTCAGTCAATGATGGACCACATATAAAATAACCTTAATATTATATCATAATGCATAATTCTTTTCATAAATTGTTGGGTTTGATTTGCTAATATTTTGTTGATGACCAATACCGGTCTGTGGTTTTCTTTTCTTGTGGTAGTTTTGTCTGATCTTGGTATCAGGGGACTACTGGCCTCATGGAGTAAGGAGAGTAAAGAGAGATTCCCTCTGCTTCTGTTTTCTGAAAGAGGTTGTAGAGAATTGGCAGAACTTCTTCCTTCAGCGTTTGGTAGAATTCACCAATGAACCCATCTGGGCCTGTTGCTTATTTATAAGGTCATTACTTTTTTTTTTTTTTTTTTTTTTTGAGACAGAGTCTCAAGCTGTCACCCTGGATAGAGTGCTGTGGCACCATAGCTCACAGCAACCTTCAATTCCTGGGCTCAAGCAAGTCTCCTGCCTCTGCCTCCCAAGTAGCTGGGACCACAGGCGCCCGCCACAACGCCCGGCCGTTTTTTGGTTGTAGCCGTCATTGTTTGGCGGGCCAGGACTGGATTCGAACCCGCCAGCTCAGGTGTATGTGGCTGGCGCCTTAGCTGCTTGAGCCACGAGCCCCCTTACTACTTTCTTGAAAGTGCTCTTGCAAGGTACCCAAACACCTTCCTATGGTCATCTCCTGGTCGACATCTTACTTGAGTTGTTCTATCGGCAGGAGGTGATAACTAGCCATTCCCCACATTGTGAATGAGACAGGTTCTGTAGGTTTGTTCTTAAGTTAACTCGGTATGTAAGTTGAAGAGGTACATTTACCTATTACTTACAATAGCTTGTTCGTAAGAGCAAGTCCTGGATGTTTCTAACTCCAGGACTTACGGTAGTTGGCTGCTTTCCCCTTAAAACACACTCTTTAGTGGTCTGCAGTACTCCATTCTCACCTCTTTTTCCTCCTTCCTCCAAAAGCTTCTCCTTGTCAGTCTTCTTTATAGCTCTTATCCTCTCCAATCTCTGAACATGGAAAGCTCCAAGGTTCAATCCTCACTTGCCTAGTCCTCATAGCCTTCTAGCTTTAAACACTACCCTGTGCTAGTGACTCTCAAATTCTGATTTCCAGTTGTACCTTTCCCTTGAACTGCAGTCTCTATAACACCACCTGAACAGGCACCTTGAACCTGATAAAACTAAACTCCAGATTCCTGTTCCACCCATCTCCACCCAGGCTAAGCCCAGGGGTTGTGCTTCCCTCTTCCTTCCACACTCCATATCCAATCCATCAGCAAATCTTGTCAACAAGACCAACAACATGGCAGCTTCTTATGCCTTTCTTCCACCACCTGGTCTAAGCCACCATCCTCTCTCCCTTGGATTACCGCACTAACCTCCTCACTGGTCTCCATGTACAGTCCATTCCAAACACAGCAGCCAAGTTCTTTAAAAATCTTAAAACAGATTCCCTCACTTCTCTGCTCAAAACCCTCTAGCTACCTCCCTTCTCAGAGTAAAAGCCAAAGTCTTTACCAGGACTCATTAGCTCTCTGACCTCAGCCAGCCTCTCTCCCTTCAGACTCACAGGCCTCATTCTGTCTTCCAAGACCAGTAGGTTCCTGGCTTTTGTACTTGCCTGCTGTGTTCTTCCTAGACAGCTGCATGGCTCTCCTTACTTTTAAGCTACATTTGTTTCTTCCCAGGTGCTTCCTAGCCCCCTTCTCTACTTTAATTTCCTTCTTAGTAACTGTTAACATCTGACTGAAAATACTTTAATTTTTTAAAGATTGCCTTCCTCCAGTGGAATGTTAACTTCATGGGGACAAAGACTTTATTTTGTTCACTCTTACATCCCCAGCGCTTAGCACAGAGCCTTGGCAAGGAAGGTGCTCAATACATATTTACTATATGAATGCTGAAGATACAAATTTTTAAAGCCTGAAAAGGCCTACAGCTTTGGGACACTCTAATATATCCATCCTCTTTCCACAATGGGAAATACAATTTCACTTCTAACAATGATAGGTACTATAGGAATCTTTTATCTCCTACAGCAACACAATTTGCTGTAAATAACATAGCCTGAATCTCTTCATTCCTCATCCTTTAGCCACTCTCCAATGCCTTTCCTACATCCTATAAAATATTAAATTACTGTCACTGGAAAGTCTTTGATTTCCCTCCAGTGCTACTAACATAATATTGCAAAGTGAATTCACTAAAAATGGTCTGAAAACACAAATAATGAAGAAAGTAATAAAGCTTGTCGACAACCAAATCAACCCGTGCCTATCATATCACATCAAATAGTACCTGGAGTAGGACCTCAGCCCAAACTTAATTATAAATATAATCCTTAATGAGCAAAGACTTCCCTCACTAAACTCCTTTTAAAACTAAAAAGGAGTTAATATAGAATTTTTGCATATAGTCATGAAAATTAAGCCTGAGAGAACATCACCTTACTAATCAAATTAATAAACATGTTCTCATGGAACACTACCATGTTCACTCTTTGCTAGCTTCTGATCTCAAACACGTTAATTTAGAGGACTACCTGTGCCTCAGTTTCCTTACCTGCTTAAAGGGTAAGCTCATAGGGGCTGCTGCAAGGATTAAATAAAGTGTTTAAAGCACTGGGCACAGGTCCGACATGGACTAGGCACTGAAGGCAGACCGTTATTACCACAACATAAAAATAACCCCAAAATAATGGTACACGTATTGCAGGTCTTTAAACGAATAAGCTCCTAGGTATCACTGTTACTTTTTAAAGAGTGAGAAGTGTTACTATCCAATGGTATATTTTTATCTCATTATGTTCTGTAGCCAATTCTGAACATTGTGAAACGTTTAAGGAATAAATGTCTTTTTTTTTTTTTTCCCAGAGCCGAGAAGTGTTGGAAAATCTGGAGAGAAGACGATGGTGCTGCTGTTAGCATCGCATGTCAATTAAGACTGGACGTTTGTGATTACTGAGCCCTGAGTGAGAAGATGTGCAGATCCTGTCTCTTTGCACGGGCTCCCTGGGGCCGTGTGTCACTCTGGACAGCTCGCTCGCATCTCAACAGCTTGGCCTGCAGGCTGCTTATAATCTGCCATGTACTTTCCACGCGAACGCTGCGAAAGCGCACCTCTGCCCGGCCTAACACCTAGAGGCGCAGCCGCGGGCTTCCGTGCTGACCCCCGCATCACCCGCGAGCGAGCGCAGGCCGGCACCTCGGCCGACGACCGCTGCTGCACGCCGCCAAAGCAAACAAGAACCCCAGCGGCCTTTCCCCGCCCTCGCGAACAACACAGCCCGCGGCGAAGCCACCTCCGACCCGCGGCCGCCTCCTCCACCCGGCTCCCTCCGGCCGCCACGAAGGGTGCCGTGAGCCCCGGTGGCTTCCGCCTCTCAAGGTCGGCAGGGGCGGCATCAAGTGGCTCCCGCCCAGGTGCTGCCCATCGGCCCCGGCCCAGATACCTGCGACTCAGACGAGCAGCAGCAACCGCGGCAGCACCTCCCGGTGGCGACGCCGGGCGGAGGGGACAGGTCAGCCACAGAGGCAGTAGGAGCCCCCGCTGGACCAGAGCGGCCTGGTGCAGCGGCGGCCGGCGCGCCCCCTGCAGGTGGGCGGTCCGCACGGCAGCTCGGCCGCTCTGAGTCAGGACTCAGGATGAACCTGCTCTAAACAAGGGAAAGTGCCAGAACCGCGGCTTCCTTCTGGAGAAGAAAAAGTGTTCATCAGAAGCATTTCGCACATTTCACGTGCTGTTCTAAATACGTATCCCACCCCCTCAGCTAAAGAGAGGCTTCAAAGGCTAGGAGAGTTTTATTAGGGGCTATAGGTATGAATTAATAGTTGCTGGCTGCTGGGTAGAGCTGCACAACCCAAATTGACGTATTAATAACAGCAACCAGTGGCTGACTGCTCTGATTCTAATTTGATCCTGCGTTTGTATTTTTTCTAAACGGTTTGAATATTTACATTCCACTTTGTAGGATTTTTGACTTACTGCATCATATGTATACCCGAAACTAAAAATGTGGTGGGAAGTTCATTTACTGGAAATTCTTTCATGAAAAACATTTTTTTTTATTTACCAACTCCAGTTCTACTGCTAAGACAACTCCCCCCCACACTGAGGGTCCGGTCCCTCTTTGAATTCTAGCACCACTCACCCAAGCCTCTCTAGAATGTCTCCCGCCCAACCCCGTCAAGGACCATCTCAGTCTGATAATTTGTTCCTGATAATGTTATGCAAATGTTTAAGATTATTGTCAAATTTGAGGAAATCTCAATCAAATTTCTTTCATACAAGACTTATACAATCTCAGGGGCATTTCATGTTTTCCTGAGCAGTGACTAATCAATATTACTCTTTGAATTGATGTCCTCTTTGTGGTTGTGTACTACCTTTATAATAGTTTCATTGAAACCTGTAAATTGTGCGAAATCAGTGAAGAATTTAAGTCTTTTCCCAATATATGCATGATGATTCACTCTGTATTAACTGGCTTATCAAACCATGTGAAAGCCTATTTTTACTTGCCTTCAAAATTTTCTCTTCCTCTTCATGTCTGAAAAAACGTAGGGACTGTGAACACTGCTGCTTCAAACGGTCCTCCTGCCTCAGCCTCCCAAGTCCCTGGAACTACAGGGGAGTGCCACTGAGCCCAGTTTAAGATAGCTTTTTCCTACCCATGAACTACATACATGCTGCATGCACTCTATGACTCCTTTAAGGCACCACACCTGAGGACTTTGACACATTGGGTACTAGGAGTATTCTTGGATGCCATTCCTACCTTTCAGCAATAATTTAATGCTGTGTGGAAGTGACCACGAACCTTCTGAATGTATCTCTCTAAATGCAAACCAAAGTATCCTCCAACTGCCTTTTTGCTTAGCAGATCCCCCAAATGGCTGCTGCCACTGCAATGTTAGTCAACCAGGAGAAGTCAGAGTCGAAAGAGAAAGCAGCCTCAATCAATTGTAGTTACTTTATTTTTTCCCTTTGTATTTGTACAAATTTAATTTATGCAGTATATGTGCAATTTTGTTCATGCATAGATAGAGTAGTGGTCAAGACAGGCCAACCAAATCACATACAGTATACCCATTTGTAGTTAAAGTATTTTCATTTTGCAAGCTTTACTTTGGTACCATGACCTTGTGAGTGCATTTCCACACTGCCTCCCAGGTCTTGGAAGGGATGAATATATATTAGTTTCCTATTGTCATTGTAACAAATTACCATAAATTTAATGATGTGAAACAACACTAATTATTTTATAGTTCAGGAGGTCAGGTGTTCAAAATTAGTTTCACTGAGCTAAAATCAAAGTGTAGGCCGAGCTGCATTCCCTTGGGGCTCTCTGGAGAATCTATTTCCAGGCTTTCTCTAGCTTCTAGAGCCTGGCTACATTCTCTGGTTACTAGCCCCTTACTACATCATTAAATCCAGAAGGATAGCATCTTTTCTCCTCTCTGACCTCTGCTTCCATCTTTATATGTTATCTAATTGTGACTCTCCAGTCTCCTTAGAAGGACCCTTGTGCTTATACTGAGCATACTTGGATAATCCAAAATGCTCTCTCCATCTCCAGATCTTTAATTTTAATCACATTTGCAAAGTTGCTTTCACTATGCAAGGTGACACACTCATAAGGTCCTAGGGATTAGGAGGTGGATATCTTTGAAGAATTATTATCAGCATACCACAAAGGCCCTGAAACTTAAACTTCGTTCTATTCAGGTAAATCTGCCTCTTCTTCCTTATTTCCAAAATCTGTTTGGTCCTGAGTTCTGCCCATGAGAGTTCCAATGGGGTACAGGATAGAGAGATACCTGTAATTACAAGCAGAATAGGCTCAGTGCCTGTGGCTCAACGGGCTAAGGTGCCAGCCACGTACACCTGAGCTGGCGGGTTTGAATCCAGCCCGGGGCCCATCAAACAACAATGACGGCTGCAACCAAAAAATGGCCGGGCGTTGTGGCAGGCACCTGTAGTCCCAGCTACTTGGGAGACGGAGGCAAGAGACTTGCTTGAGCCCGGGAATTGGAGGTTGCTGTGAGCTGTGATGCCACAGCACTCTATCCAGTGTGATAGCTTGAGGCTCTGTCTCAAAAAAAAAAAATTACAAGCGGAATAAGTGTTATGAGGGGAAAGAGGAAAGATACTATGACAATATAGGACCTATTTTAAATACAAGAGCAACAATGGGCTGGGAACGGTGGCTCACTCCTGTAATCTTAGTACTCTGGATCCGGTGGATTGCTTGTAGTTTGGGAGTTCAAAACCAGCCAGAGCAAGAGTGGGGAGGATGGCTTGAGTCCAAGAGTTGGAGATTGCTGTGAGCTATGACGTCATGGTACTCTACCAAGGGTAACAAAGTGAGACTCTGTCTTAAAAAAAAAGAGGCAGAGAGAGAGGGAAGGAGCGAGGGGGGAATAAAAAAAAAAAGAGGCGGGGTAACAATGTATCTGGGTAAGTGATATTTGGTTTGAGACTGAAAGCATGAGGAGTTACATATGCAAGGAACAAGGGAAGCATTCTAGACAAAGTGGGAGGTATATGTGGCCTATGAATGGTGACAGCAGGTCAGTATGGCTGAGTTGTACCTCTACCACGGATTCTTCAGCACTGTCGTGGCGACTGACACACAGAAATGTTAGCTTAGTAGTTCTCAACCCTGGAAGCACATTGCAGTCACTCAAGAAAATACCAGTGTCCAGACTCTAGCCAAGACCATGTCAGAATTGCTTGGAAGTAGGGCCCAGGCATCGGTATTTTTAAAAGCTGCTCAGAGAATTCTAATGTGCATCTAGGGCTGAAGAGAGAATCGCTGTGTTAAATACAACAGAGGGAGTAAATGAATGAATAAATGAAAGAAAACATTTGCTTGGGGTAGGGTTTTCTTCTTAGGAAAAAGAAGAATCTTGGATATATTGGTTATGTATGCCTATTCAGTCTTAGAAAATGCAGAAAGACTTTCAAAAACAGTGCAATGGAATGCTTATCAGAGGAAAGTCAAAGTGCTCTAGGAATCACCCCTGTGTAACCAGTTGTCCTTGTGGAAAAGAGATGTGGTCAGAGAATGCAGAAAATTTTAAAATAACCATATCTACAAAGGAAGAGAATTTCTTTTTTCTTTCTTTCTTTCTTTTTTTTTTAACTGTTGAGGGTACAGAGAACCAGGTTACACTGATCGTGTTTGTCAGGTAAAGTCCCTCTTATAATTGTGCCCAAAGATGTGTCACACACCATGACCCTCTACCCTCCTCCCTATTATCCTCTCTCCACTCTCCCTTTCCCTCACTCCCCACCATGTACTAGGGCAGAGGTTCTCAATCTAACCCTTTTTAACAATAAAAGTACACTGTGGCATTAGGAAGGTTGAGAACCACTGTACTAGGTCATCGACCGTCCTCATGTCAGAATTGAGTACATTGGATTCTTGCTCTACTCTTCTGTTCCACAGCACATTCTGGGTTTCTGTAGTACTAATGAATGACCGTGAGAGGGCAACATGCTCCCCAAAAGTGTAGCTTCCACAGGTCTCCCATCTCTCAAGCCAGACCAGCAAGAATCAGGTGTTTGGAACAACACTGTGGGTTCAGGGGCCTGACAGTGGTTAGGATATGAAACCACAGGATATGAAACAAGCAGCACGCATTTATCTATACCAGAGTTAGATTCATTACAGCTCCTCAGAAGTTTTAAACATTTAAACCACCAGCAAAAAAATGAAATGTGTATGTGTGCCACACTTATTCGCAAAACCATTTGAGGAAAAATCTGAAGCTCAGAAAATATGTTTCTTTAGCAACTGGCACAACTAGGAAATAAATATTCAAGCAAACCTTTCAGAAAGGGATCTCTCTCCGTTTGTTACCTGAAAGTAAACATCTTACATGTCCTTGAATTTCTGGAGTTAATTGCTTCTAAGATAACAACAGTTGGATGCGTGGAAAGAAAGTGTTTGGCTTCTTGCTGCACTGGCCCATACATGCCAGAATCACACTGACTTTCACACACAAAAGGGGTGAAATAATGTGTGTGATGGGAACATATATAGTCCCTTGCCCTCATTAACCTTCCCTCCCCAAAACTAAGCAACTGAGATTTATGTGTTCTATCACCATGCATATATGACACTACCTTGATTCTGTCATCTCTGGGCACCTGAGTTACAGGGTTCTTTAGTGAGAAATTGTGCTTGTGAACATAGAACCCAAAATAAGTGAGTAATTAGGCATTTTAAAGTAGTACACTGCTTACCCCTTACCGATGAGGTATGTGTTCCAAGACTCCCCAGCAGATGACTGAAACTTCAGTACTAAACCTTATGTTTATTGTTTTTTCTACATTATATAAATACCTATGAGAAACTTAATTTATAACTGAGGTGCAGTAAGAGGTCAACAATGAAAGGGAGTAATTATAACAATACACCATAGTAAAAGTTATGTGAATGTGGTGTCTCTAACCACAAATATGTTATTATGCTGTAATTACCTATATGGTTTTGGGGGGGTAGAAGCAGAGTCTCACTCTATCACCCCATAGTTTCATGGTAGCTCACAGCAACCTCAAACTCCTGGGCTCAAACCATTCTTTTGCCTCAGCCTCCTGAGTAGCTGGGGCTATAGGCATGTGCCTGGTTTTTTTTTTTTGTTGTTTGTTTGTTTTCTATTTTTAGAAATAGGGGTCTCAATCTTGCTCAGGCTTGCAGTTTCAGAGATGGGGTTTCACTCTTGCTCAGACTTATATTTATCTTTTTTTCAGACCAAAGTCAACCATGGGCAACTAAAACCATGGAAAGCAAAACTGAGGACAGACAACTACATCTTACTTGAGATACAAGATATATGAGAACTTGGATTCTAAAGTTCCAGAGAAATAATACCAGCCAACACTGTTGCATATCACTGAAGAATACAATAAAAAATCTTTTTCCTTTTTTTTTTTATTCTTTTTGAGACCGAGCCTCAAGCTGTCCCCCTGGGTAGAGTGCCATGGCATCACAGCTCATAGCAACCTCCAACTCCTGGGCTCAAGCGAGTCTCCTGCCTCTGCCTCCCAAGTAGCTGGGACTACAGGCGCCCGCCACAATGTCCAACTATTTTTTGGTTGCAGCCATCATTGTTGTTTGGCTGGCCCGGGCTGGATTTGAACCCAGGTGTACGTGGCTGGTGCCTTAGCCGCTTGAGTCACAGGCACTGAGCCAAAAAAAACTTGAAAGACTGAATAATTGATAAAAAATAGGAATTATTTCTTGTCTTCCAGTCTGGAGGCTGGAAGTCCAATATCCGGGTGCCGGGGATATTTATGCTGCATCTTCACCCTTGACCACAGGGTGAAGGCCAGGGGGTGAGAATAAGAGGCAGAGCTCAAGCCTAGAGCCCTCTCGTAAACAGCACCAATCAGTTCCTGAGAGTGGAACCCTCCTCACCTAAACCACTCATAAGGACCATAGACATTTTAAATTAGAGGGAGAGATACAAAAGGTTGTATTATAGAAATTAAAAGATGAAAAACAAAAGCAAAGCAAATTGTTTCAAGCATCACCAAGGCCTGGAAATAATTTTACTGAAGCAGGTCATAATAGAAGATTTTCTTCGTTTCAAAGAGTTACTTGCTGTAGGCACTCTTGTGAACAGAACATGGGGAGTAGATGCCTTCAACAACTTTTAAGAGAAATGTCATGAAATTGGACTGAATTTGGTAAATTTGGTAAATGCAGTGAGTGTATGTATAGACAGTGCACCTTCCATGACAGGAAAACATGAAGAATGTATTGCACAGATTTTTTAAAAAGTATTAATAGATCTGGATGCTCCCATTTCTTTTCACTATATCTTACATCAGCAAAATCTCTGTGCTAAAGCTCCTATTTTAAGTGACACTTTGCAACAAGTTATAAGCCTTGTTAAATATATTCATGCAAATGCAACATGGCATTGTCACTTTCATAACATGCTAACGTTGCACATGCTAAAGTGAATTTGCCCTATCATTGTAAAGTGCAGGGCAGGGACAGGTGTTAGCCAAAATTTTATCTGTGCAAGAACTGATAGTTAAATTTTATGAAGAACAGAATTGCAAATGTGAATCATTGAAAGATTTATGTAGGAATGCAACATTTCTGTGTGATAGCATGTCAAATCTAAACAACTTGAAAATTTCTTTGCAAGGTAAAATTAAGTCTATATATGATATGTGGCAACAAATCCAAGTGTCTTTTTTCAAAATACTTCTTCAAAAGGAAATTTTACTTTTTTTTTTTTTTTTCTCTTTTTGAGACGGAGTCTCCCTTTGTCACCCTGAGTGTAGTGCCACGGAGTCATTATACCTCACAGCATCCTTAAACTCTTGGGCTCAATTGATCCCAAGTAGGTGGGACTACAGGTGCCCACCACAATGCCTGGCTAGTTTTTCTATTTTTAGCGGAGATGGGTGGGGGGTTCTCTCTCTTGCTCAGGTTGGTCTTGAACTCCTGAGCTCAAGCAATCCTCTCAGAGTGCTAGGATGATAGGTGTGAGCCACTGAGTCTGGCCCAAAAGGAAATTTTTCCAATTTTTTTTTTTTTTTGCAGTTTTTGGCCGGGGCTGTGTTTGAATCTACCACTTCTGGTATATGGGGCCAGCGCCCTACTCTTTTGAGCCACAGGCACCACCCAGCCCAAAGGAAATTTTAAATAAAAATTTTCCTAAGTTAGCAAAGATTCTGGTTCTTTCTTTTTTTTTTTTTGGCTGGGGCTGGGTTTGAACCCGCCACCTCTGGTATATGGGGCCAGCACCCTACTCCTTGAGCCACAGGTGCCACTAGTTAGCAAAGATTGTGAATGAGAAGGATGGCATATGTGAATCATTTGGAGACTACAATGAAAGTTTCACTGACTTTGAGAACCACGACGTCACACTGAAATTAGAGCATTTCATCCTTATGTAATTGATATCACCAAAGCACCAAAAGTACTACAGATGGCATTGATTGGGCTTTCTGTAGAAGACATTTTAAAGTCAGTTTTTGATGCTAAGAAAGATCTAATTGAAATACGGAAAAATGAAGTAGAATGCCTTTGCCTTCAGCAACATGCTGGAAAAATGCTTTCTTGCTTGTCAACCACTTATCATTTCAAATCTACATTCTCCTACCTAACTCAAATCAAGATGTCCTCAAGGTCACATATGACTGATACCTATCCAGAGGAGCAACTGAAAATGTGAACTTTCATTATACAACAACATACTCAAAAGCAGACCCAACAAAGTCATCCAAAGATTAGTTATCTTAGCTCGGCGCCTGTGGCTCAACAGGCTAAGGCGTCATCCAAGTACATCTGAGCTGGTGGGTTCAAATCCAGCCCGGCCTGCCAAACAACAATGACGGCTGCAACCAAAAAATGGCCAGGCATTGTGGCGGGCGCCTGTAGTCCCAGCTGCTTGGGAGACAGAGGCAAGAGACTCGCTTGAGCCCGGGAATTGGAGGTTGCTGTGAGCTGTGATGCCATAGCACTCTATCGAGGGTGACAGCTTGAGTCTCTGTCTCAAAAAAAAAAACAAAACAAAAACTAATGTTGTCTTTTTGGTGGTCCAGCACTGGTATGTGTATTATCTACTACAGCTTCATAAAACCTGTCACTTGGTTATAACAATGTCTATTGCAACCAATTAGACAAAATGATGAGGATGCTTACGATTAAGCACATGAGATTGGTCAATAGATAGAGGCTACTCCTCTTACAAGACAACACAACCACAAGTCACACAAACAACACTGCTTAAGCTATAGAAACTAGACTTGGAAACTGTCATCCACCATATTCACTACACCTTATACCAACTGACTGCCATTTCTTCCTGGCTTTGGACCACTTCTTGCAAGGAAAAATACTCAATTCTCAACAAGCTCTCGAAAATGCCTTTTGTGATTTCATAGCCCCTTGCTCTCTAGTCTTCTGCATTGCTGGTGTGAACAAGTTACCGTTAAGATGGTGAAACTGTGTCAACAGTTTAGGCCTGTACTTCAATTAATTTTACTGCTTCTTGTTTGAGATATAACAAACTAAACTTGCAACTTGAAGTTGGAAATTTCATACTTAGTGACCGAATATAATATAATTCTAATACAATTCTGTTCAGAATTATAGTACAGAATTATTAGATCTACAACTGGGTCTTGTTACTTAATAAAGGACATTATAAAGAAACACATATGATATTTTTATCTTTTGAAAACTTTCTTATGCTGAGCACAGTGGCTGACGCCTATAATCCTAGCACTGTGGGAGGCTGAGGCGGGTGGATTGCCTGAGCTCATAAGTTGAAGACCAGCCTGAGCAAGAATGAGACCCTGTCTCTAAAAATAGACAGGCATTGTGGCGGGGGCCTGTAGTCTCAGCTTCTCAGGAGGCTGAGGCAAGAGGATTGCTGGAGCCCAAGAGTTTGAGGTTGCTGTGAAGCTATGATGCAACAGCACTCTGCTGAGGGTGACAGTGAGACTCTGTCTCAAAAAGAAAAAGGCTCGGTGCCTGTGGCTCAACGGGCTAAGCTGGCAGGTTCGAATCCAGCCCAGGTCCACCAAACAACAAGGAGAGCTGCAACCAAAAAACGGCTGGGCGTTGTGGTGGGTGCCTGTGGTCCCAGCTACTGGGGAGGCAGAGGCAGGAAACTTGCTTGAGCCCAGGAATTGGAGGTTGCTGTGAGCTGTGATGCCACACACTCTATCCAGGGTGACAGCTTGAGGCTCTGTCTCCAAAAAAAAAAAAAGAAAACTTATTTATTTTGAATTATTTATATTATACCTTAAAAAATTATTCTGAGAATGGGGAGTGTCTATGGCTCAAGGAAGTAGGGTGCTGACC
>CAUYON010069160.1:0-17721 GCA_963573935.1 Arctocebus calabarensis
AAGACCAGACAACAATGACGGCTGCAACCAAAATATAGCCGGGCATTGTGGCAGGTGCCTGCAGTCCCAGGTACTGGGGAGACTGAGGCAGGAGAATTGCTTAAGCCCAGGAGTTGGAGGTTGCTGTGAGTTGTGATGCCATAGCACTCTACCCAGGGCGACAGCTTGAGGCTCTGTCTCAAAAAAAAAAAAGTCACACGGCCATCTGTGCAGAGGCCCCCTCTTCCTATGGATCCCAGTCTGGGTTCCTCTCCAGTGTTTCAGAGGACAGTTTCCTCCTCAAAGCTCCTCAGCAAGTGGGCACTACTGCTCTCTGATCCTGGAAGGCTGGTACACTCAGCTTTGCTACTATGCCTGCCATCAACCCACCTCTTCCACTGATTTCTAGATTGTTATTCTTCGACTTTTTTTTTCTTTTTTTTCTGTAGAGACAGTCTCACTTTATGGCCCTTGGTAGAGTGCTATAGCGTCACAGCTCACACCAACTTCCAACTCCTGGCCTTAGGCAATTCTCCTGCCTCATTCTCCCCAGTAATTGGGACTACAGGCGCCTGCCAAAAAGCCTGGCTATTTTTTTTTTTCTAAAAAGACAGAGTCGCACTTTGTCACCCTCAGTACAGTGCTGTGGCATCATAGCTCACAGCAACCTCCAGCTCTTGGGCTTAGGCGATTCTCTTGCCTCAGCCTCCCAAGTAGCTGGGACCACAGGCGCCCACCGGCTATTTTTTGCTGCAGTTTGGCCGGGGCCTGGTTTGAATACGCCACCCTTGGTATATGGGGCCTGTGCCCTACTCACTGAGCTTTAGGCGCCGCCCACACTCTTCCTCCTTTTTAATTCAAGACCTGGCTTAGGCAGAAAAGGACTAGGACATTCCTAGATCTTGGTATCTTGGCATTAAACATTAACACAGAACATGAGCAGCTGCCTGTGCTCACCGAGTGCACCTGACATGTTGAGCACTGTGCTGCCACTACATGACCTCCCCATCCACACAAATAGCACAGCATATCATTACCATTTCACAGACAAAAAGATGGAGGCCCAAAGGGGTATGTATAATACAACAGCTGTACTAGGCTAACCTGAGTCTGACTCTAAAGTGCTTACTCTTTCCACTGCTATAATACATATATGCTGCCTAAAATAATGGATTAATTTTAACGCATTACATAGAAGGAAAGGTCAATTATAAAAGTAGTTTCATTTCTTTCCTTTTTTCTTTTTGAGACACAGGCTCACTTTATCACCCTCAGTAGAGTGCCTTAGCATCACAGCTCACAGCAACCTCAAACTCTTGGGCTTAAGCAATTAATTCTCTTGCCTCAGCCTCCCAAGTAGCTGGGACTACAGGTGCCCACCACAACGCCCGGCTATTTTATTTTTCTTGAAGTTGTCATCGTTTTAGCTGGCCCAGGCCAGGTTCCAACCCACCAGCCTCAGTGCATGTGGCCGGGCCCTACCCACTGAGCTACGGGGGGACCCAGTACTTTGGTTTTTCAATGGATTATTCTTTTTTTTTGAGACAGATCCTCAAGCTGTCACCCTGGATAGAGTGCTGTGACATCACAGCTCACAGCAACCTCCAATTCCTGGCCTCAAGCGAGTCTCCTGCCTCCACCTCCCAAGTAGCTGGACTACAGGCGCCCGCCACAACGCCCAGCCATTTTTTGGTTGCAGCCGTCATTGTTGTTTGGTGGGCCCAGGCTGGATTCAAACCCGCCAGCTCAGGTGTACGTGGCTGGTGCCTTAGCCCCTTGAGCCACAGGCACCGAGCCCAATAGATTATTCTTTAGGACAAAAATAGTCCTAAAAAGTGTTTCTAGAATGTCATATATGCCTCTAGAAGGCTAACGGCAACTTCCAGATACCTGAAACTTAACACAATGCTGTTTAAGAAAGTTTGGTCTGGGCGGGGCCTGTGGCTCAGTGAGTAGGGCGCCAGCCCCATATACCAAAGGTGGCGAGTGCAAACCTGGCCTGAGCAGAACTGCAAAACAGAAAAATAGCCGGGCGTTGTGGCAGGCACCCCCAGCTACTTGGGAGGCTGAGGCAAGAGAATCGCCTAAGCCCAGGAGTTGGAAGTTGCTGTGAGCTGTGTGACGCCACAGCACTCCACCAAGGGCAATAAAATGAGACTGTCTCTACAAAAAACAAAAACAAAAACACAAAGTTTGGTCCATGAATATTTGAGCAAACCAGGCGGAAACTGGGATTACTGCTGAGGGTCTCCAAAGGCTCCTCCACAACTTTAAGAAAAAGACATTTAACTTACACTGGCCACTGGTGATTATGGTGATTATGTTTAAAAGGCATAGGTGGAACATCTTAAATTAAGGACTTTTTTTGGGAAGGGGACATAGGTCTCACTATGTCGCCCTGGGTAGAGTCCTGTGGTGTCACAGCTCACAGCAACCTCAAACTCTTGGTCTTCAGCAATTTTCTTACCTCAGTCTTCCAAGTAGCTGGGACTACAGGCACCTGCCACAATGCCTGGCTATTTTTTGTTGCAGTTGGCATTGCTATTTTAGCTGGCCGTGGCCGAGTTCAAACCCGCCAGCCTCAGTGTATGTGGCTGGTGCTGTAACCAGTGTGCTACCAGCACTAAGCCTTTAATTTAAGGACTTCTAAAGCAAAATGTGTCAGCTACATCTAGTAACACACCAAAACTAATTTTCACAAATAACCTGTGAAGTGAAAGAAAGGCAACTCATAAGAAAAAAAAAAAGAAAAAGAAAGGCAACTCATAGGTTAAAAAGATATTCAGACAACTTAAACCAAATTAATTCATAAACCTAACTATTTATAAGAGAAATTAAACAAAGCATAGTAATTTTTGCCTATAATCCCAGCACTATAATAAGCCAAGGAAAGAGGAATGACTGAAACCAGGAGTTTCAGACCAGCCTGGGCAATCCGGTTACAAAAAATTTAAAAATTAACCACCTGGGGGCGGCTCCTGTGGCTCAGTGAGTAGGGCGCCGGCCCCATATACCGCAGGTGGCGGGTTCAAGCCCAGCCTCGGCCGAACTGCAAAACAAAAAAAATAGCCGGGCGCTGTGGCGGGCGCCTATAGTCCCAGCTACTCGGGAGGCTGAGGCAAGAGAATCGCTTAAGCCCAAGAGCTGGAGGTTGCTGTGAGCAGTGTGACGTCACGGCACTCTACCCAGGGCAATAAAGTGAGACTCTGTCTCTACAAAAAAAAAATTAACCACCTGGGCTGTGGCTCAACGGGCTAAGGAGCAGGCCACGTACACCTGAGCTGGCAGGTTCAAATCCAGCCCAGCCCTGCCAAACAACAATGACGGCTGCAACCAAAAAATGGCCAGGCGTTGTGGCAGGCACCTGTCGTCCCAGCTACTTGAGGCAGGACAATCACTTGAGCCCAGGAGCTGGAGGTTGCTCTGAGCTGTGATGCCACAGCACTCTACACAGGGTGACACTTGAGGCTCTGTCTCAAAAAAAAAAAAAAAATTTACCACGTGCATGGTACCTGCCTGTCATCCCAGCTACTCATAAGGCTGAGGCAGGAGGAGCGCTTGAGCTCGAGAATTTGAGGTTTCAGTTTTAATAACTTCTGGTTATTGCACCACTGCACATCAGACTAGGCAAAAAAATAAAACCCTCTAAAAAAAAAAAAAACAAAGAGAAATCATTTACTGAGCACTTACCACGTGCCAATGTGCTAGCTGTCATCACATGATTTTATCACCACAAGCCTGCCAAGACCCTGGAGAAACTATGAGTTCAGAGTGTAAATTACCCAAGGTCACACAGCAATAGAAACTGGATTCAAAGCACATACACAGCCTGCTAAAGTACCTAAGAATGCAGACCTAAACTCTGGGATAATCTATAAGCAGAACACTTAACAATTTTTTTTTTTTGAGACAGAGCCTCAAGCTGTCACCCTGGATAAAGTGCCGTGGCACCACAGCTCACAGCAACCTCCAATTCCTGGGCTCGAGTGAGTCTCCTGCCTCCGCCTCCCAAGTAGTTGGGACTACAGGCGCCCGCCATAACGCCCGGCCATTTTTGGTCGCAGCCATCATTGTTGTTCAAATCCAGCGGGCCCAGGCTACATTCGAACCCGCCAGCTCAGGTATACACGGCTGGCGCCTTAGCCCGTTGAGCCACAGGCGCTGAGCCAACAAATTTTTTTTTTTTTTTTTTGGAGACTGTCTCAAGCTGTTGCCATGGCACCACAGCTCACAGCAACCTCAAATTCTTGGGCTTAAGCAATTCTCTTGCCTCAGCCTCCCAAGTAGCTGGGACTACAGGCACCTGCCACCACGCCCAGGTATTTTTTGGTTGCTTGGCAGGCCCAGGTTGGATTCGAACCTGTCAACTCAGGCGCTGAGCCAAGAACCCTTAACAATTTTTCAGACAGAGCCTCAAGCTGTCACCCTGGGTAGAGTGTCATGGTGTCACAGCTCATAGCAACCTCCAACTCCTGGGCTTAAGCGATTCTCTTGCCTCAGCCTCCCGAGTAGCTGGGACTACAGTCGCCCACCACAATACTTGGCCATTTTTTGGTTGTAGTTGTCATTGTTTGGCAGGCCCAGGCCAGATTCGAACATGCCAGCTCCGGTGTATGTGGCTGGAATCTTAGCCACTTGAGTTACAGGCGCTACCTAACCCTTAACAATTTTTTTACTTTGGTGTATGTATGTTAGACTTCAACAGAAGTCTAGCCATGCCTCTACTTTACCTCCTTTAACCTGGGTTGATTCCTTTGCTGGCACACTGTAGAAGGCCTCTGTAAAAGTGAAGACACAGGTATCAGAGCAACTTGATTACTCTGAGTGGCTAGCTCACCCTAGGCACTGAACTATGGGCACTGAGCCAAGAACATTGAATAATTTTTATACTTTGGTGTAAGTATTTTAGACTTCAAAAGAAGTTTTAAAAATAAACAGAAAGAGGGCGGCTCCTGTGGCTCATCTAGTGGGGCGCCAGCCCCATATACCAAAAGTGGTGGGTTCAAATCCGGCCTCAGCTGAACTGCAAAACAGAAAAATAGCCGGGTGTTGTGCTGGGCGCCTGTAGTCCCAGCCACTCGGGAGGCTGAGGCAAGAGAATCGCTTAAGCCCAGGAGTTGGAGGTTGTGTGACGCCATGGCACTCTACCGAGGGCGGTAGAATAAGACTCTGTCTCTACAAAAAAAAAAAAAAAAAAATGTAAAAAAAATAATAATAATAAACTGAAAGAATGGGCGGCACCTGTGGCTCAAGGAGTATGGCGCCAGTCCCATATACCGGAGGTAGTTGGTTCAAAGCCGGCCCCAGCCAAAAACTGCAAAAATAAATAAATAAAAATAAACAGGAAGAAAAACATAATGCAGATTCCAAAAGTAGCCTACGAGGGCAGTGCCTGTGGCTCAATGAGTAGGGTGCCGGCCCCATATACCGAGGGTGCCAAGTTCAAACCCAGCCCCGCCAGTTTAAACAGCAATGGCAACTGCAACAAAAATATCCAGGCATTGTGGCGGGCGCCTGTAGTCCCAGCAACTTGGGAGGCTGAGGCAAGAGATTCTTCGCCATAGCCCAAGAGCTGGAGGTTGCTGTGACCTATAGCGCCATAGCACTCTACTGAGGGCAACAAAGTGAGACTATCTTAAAAAGAAAAAACAAAACTTGCTCAGCGCCTATGGCCCAAGCAGCTAAGGCACCAGCCACATATACCTGAGCTGGCGGGTTCAAATCCAGCCCAGGCCTGCGAAACAATAATGATGGCTGCAACCAAAAAATAGCTGGTTGTTGTGGTAGGCACCTGTGGTCCCAGCAACTTGGGAGGCAGAGGCAGACGAATCACTTGAGCCCAGGAGTTGGAGGTTGCTGTGAGCTGTGATAACACAGCACTCTACACAGGGCAACAGCTTGAGGTTCTGTCTCCCCATCCCACCCCACCACCACTCCCAAATAAAAAGTAGCCTACCAAGTTTCAAGTTCTAGCTCTTCCACTTACTAGCTGTGTGACCTTGGACTAGTTTCTTTATTTTTTTTTTCTTTGAGACACAATCTCAGTTTATTGCCCTTGGTAGAGTGCCATGGCATCACAGCTCACAGCAACCTCAAACTCTTGAGCTCAAGCAATTCTCTTGCCTCAGCCTCCCAAGTAGCTGGCACTTGCCGCAACCCCCGGCTATTTTCAGAGACGAGGTCTTGCTCTGGCTCAGGCTGGTCTCGAACTTGTAACCTCAGGCAACCCACCCGCCTTGACCTCCCAAGTGCTAGAATTACATGTGTGCCAGGGTGCCCAGCTGCTGGACTAGTTTCTTATCTTCTCTGTGTCTCAGTTATCTTGTAGTAAAATGAGAACAATAACAGATCCTCCCTCATTAGGCAATTGACAAAATAACAGAAGAAATCCACATAAAGCCTTTAAAATCATGCGTGGCACAAATTAAACTCGTGTTATTCTTTCCTGGGCATCAGACAGGGCCAGCCAACTCAGCTCCAGTATTTCTGCAGCCTATTTGCATACGTAAACCCAGATACAACCAATGTGTCTGTCTACAAACCCAAACTATACAGCTTTTTCTTGCAGCTAACCTCTCTCCTCGCACCTGCTGCATGATTGGATCTCAAATTCCCTATCTATAAAATGAAGTGATTAGCCAAGCTGATCCACTCCTAAGGGCCTTCCAGCTAGACAATGAAGAATTCTAAACAACTCTGGCCCAAGATACTTTCTTTGTATTTAGCTCTAAAAAAAAAATGTTAACAGGCAACACATATTCATTTTCCTAAAATCCTCTTGTATTCTGTATGTATTAAACGCCTACACTGGGGGCTGAGCAAGGTGGCTCATGCTTACAACCTGGGAAGCCAAAACAGGAGGATCATTTGAGATTAGGAGTTTGAGACCAGTCTGAACAAGTGCAAGACTCCCATTTCTACAAAAAAAAAAGAAAAATTAGCCAAGCATGGTGGCCCATGAATGTAATCCCTGGTACTCCAGAGGCAGAAGGATCACTTGAGGCCTGGAATTGGAGGCTGCAGCAAGCTATGACAACACCACTAAACTCCAGCCAGGGTGACAGCACAAGACCCTGTCTCAAAAAAAAAAAAAAAAGTCTATGGCTTGGCGCCTGTAGCTTAATGGTTAGGGCGCCAGCCACATACACCAAGGCAGGTGGGTTCCCAAGACACCTCCACAACTATCTTCCTCAGCCAGCCTCAATACATAAAATAACCAAGTTGATGCCTCAACACCTCCAATAGTGGCAAAATGCACTTGGTGCATACAGAATCTTCCAAAGTAAAGCTTCCAACTCCACATTGGAGAAAATATGTCCTATGCAACTTTAAGACAGAAATGGGTTTAACTGGCCTGGTCAGGGTCCTTCGCTAAAATGCCTACTGCAGGCGGCGCCTGTGGCTCAGTGGGTAGGGGGCCGGCCCCCTATGCCAAGGGTGGCGGGTTCCAACCTGGCCCCAGCCAAACTGCAACAACAAAAAAATAACCAGGCGTTGTGGCGGGCGCCTGTAATCCCAGCCACTTGGGAGGCGGAGGCAGCAGAATTACCTAAACCCAGGAGTTTGAGGTTGCTGTGAGCTAGGATGCGACAGCGCTCTACCGAGAGCGATAAAGTGAGACTCTGTCTCTAAATAAACAAATAAAATGCCTACTGCCCCGGGCCTCACCAATGTGGAGTCCGCAGGGCGAGTCCTACAGCCTCCGACTGGCCATCCTCACGGCTGCACCTTCCAGAATAGACACAGGCCAGACAGGGTCTCTGCAGCCAGGGATTGGGTGCTCCGAGACGGAGAAGTCCCTGGCTCTGGGACTTCTGGGACAGGAGGTCCAAGTAGTATGTGGAGTCCAAGGAGGACTGCGCTCCAAAGCCTAGAGCTCTAAAATGCAAAAGGGGATGGGGGTTCTAAGGACAAGAGGGCCGAGGAGGACTGGGGTACAGGGCTTCGAGACGGGAGGAGGTGGCCCGCGGAAGACGAGGCCGCAAGGGCTGAAAACGAGGCGAGGACCCCGGGGCCGCGGCTCTGAGGACTGGGGGCTCCTCTCCGGCCGGGAGCCCCGCGCGCGCCGGGCGCACAGCAGTCTGCTGTCGGAGGGGGAAAACTTTCGTCAAGTTCCGGAAAAGGAGCGCGTCCCAGCGCGCGTCTCACCGAGTGCCGCCCCCCGCCCCGGAGGCCCCCGGACGGCCCCCCGGAAGCCACCCGAGCGCTGCCCTCGCACGGAGAAAACCGCAGCAGCGCGGCTAGGGGCGCTAAGCACGACGCGCACCCTGCGGCCCGCTCCCCTAGGGCCACCTCCGCGCTCCGGCCCGCGCTGCAGCAGGTGGCAGCGGCCCCGCGCGCCCCTTCCCACCCTCGCAGCTCCGGCCCGGCCTCCCTCAGGAGGCCCTCAGTACCGGAGTTAGTGCGGTTCCGACGCCATCCCCCTGACCCGCGGGCCCGCAGCCCAGGCTCTGCGGGACCCGCAACTTGCGCGGCTACGACGCCAGGCGCGCGGCAGACGGCGGGTCAGACGAGCAGGTGCGCGCTAGCCGCCCGCGGCGAACAGCGGCGCGCCTTCGCCACGCCACGCCCGCCTAGCCACGCCCCCGCCACGCCCCACGCACTCTTGCTCCGCCCCTTGCGGGCACGTCACTCTTCCGCCTTGGGCACCGCCCCCCACCGCGTCCAGTGCTAGACTTCCATCCGTCCGGCCCTCCTGCTTTGGGCCTCTAGGGCGGTGTTCTCAGCCTTTTTCTCTACCAAGAGCCAACCAGAGCTTTAAGGGGGGCCCCCCCAGGAGGTCGTTGTGCTCTCAGAGCCCCCGCGGACACCCGGCAGGGGCCTCTTTACCTGGTCGGCTCCACCCGCGGCCATCTTGGAAGTGGGAAGCGGCCGGGAGGGGGAAGGGGCACGAGCGGGCATGGACCAGGCGTGGGGAGCCGAGCGGCGGATCTCATCGATGGGGCGCTCCTGCCTGACAAGGTGTGCCAGAGGGATGACCAGAGCCCCAACCCAGCCGGGGTGGGGAGGTCTGCGTGAGACATGAGCTTAGACCCTGGGTAGATGACTTCGGAACGGCTCTGCGGCGTCCCTGGCCTGGTCTTACTCTCTTAATCTGTAAAATGGGCTTTTCTGATCGCTCTTGTTTGGGGCACTTTTACGCAGCGCCTGGGACTCTAGTTCCCACACTAGTCTGCACTTGGTATCATTTGGCTTTTAGAATTCTAAAGCCCAAGCAGCGCCCGTAGCTTTAAAAATCTTCAGAAACAAGGGTCTATGATCAAAGCCGTTTTAAGCAGCAGGAAATGGACTCAGTGATGAAACCCTCTGCCCAGGATCCTTTGGTGGGTCAGTAGCTGAGGAGAGTGGAAGCCAGATGCCCTGCCCCAGAACTCCTTCTATCCCTATGCCTGGAGATGATGCAAAGTCCTACATGATAGTGTGTGAGAAGCTCTTATTAACAGCTAACTGATCCTTATCCCCCTTTAACTTTGTGAGCTAAACCGGGCTTATCTTATTTACTGCTATTTTCCCTGGGCCTGGCAAATAGTAAGTACTTGTTTGTTGGATTATCATTACATTCCCGACAAGCGGAAAAGACTCCAGCGGCTGGGAGCCACAAGGCTTGGATTTACACTAGGCTTTGGATCCTACTAACCAGGAGCCCTGAGAGTTGTCAAAAGCAGAGGAATTACTGAAGAGGAAACCCAAGAGAGACTAACTACAGCTAAATCTAAAGGAGGTCTTGAACTAGCTAAGTGGTCAGGGACAGCAGGGGTAAAGAAGTCATCTGGAAACTGCAATGGAAGATTAATTTGTCTGTGTGACAGTCCTGAGACATGGGCCAAAAAAAATCCCTAACCTTTAGCTCCTCCCTAGCTCATAGCTCTAAAATCTCTTAGCACCTATTAGCTATGATGGCAAGAGGGTGAGAATTTTTTAAGTCTTTTGAAAGTTGCTCAGCTCCTGTAGCTCAGCGGCTAGGACACCAGCCACATACACTGGAGCTGGCAGGTTCGAATCCAGCCCCGCCCTCCCAAACAACTGACAGCTACAACCAAAAAAAAAAAAAAAATAGCCAGGCGTTGTGGCCGGTGCCTGTGGTCCCAGCTACTTGGAAGGCTGAGGCAAGAGAATCGCTTAAGCCCAAGAATTTGAGGTTGCTATGAGCTGTAACGTCACAGCACTCTACCCGGGAGGACAAAGTGAAAAAAAAAAAAAGTATCTTGAAAGAATGAAAATGTTGGCTCGAGGCCTGTAGTCCCAGCTACTTGGGAGGCAGAGGCAGAAGACTCACTTGAGCCCAGGGGTTGGAGGTTGCTGTGAGCTGTGATGCCACAGCACTCTACCCAGGGTGACAGCTTGAGGCTCTGTCTCAAAAAAAAAAAAAAAAAGAATGAAAATGTTAATATCCAGCTCGGCACCTGTGCCTCAATGGGCTAAGGCACCAGCCACATACACCTGAGCTGGCGGGTTCAAATCCAGCCCGGCCCGCCAAACAACAATGACGGCTGCAACCAAAAAACAGCCAGGCATTGTGGCGGGCGCCTGTAGTCCCAGGAACTTGGGAGGCGGAGGCAGGAGAATTGGTTGTGCCCGGAAATTGGAGGTTGCTGTGAGCTGTGTGATGCCACAGCACTCTATCCAGGGTGTCAGCTTGAGGCTCTGTTTCAAAAAAAAAAAAAAGAAAAGAAAATGTTAATATCCATGGTGTTTGATGCATAATACAATTTGGGGGGGGGCGGAGCCAGGGTTGAAACCGCCACCTCCAGTATATGGGGCCAGTGCCCTACTCGTTTGAGCCCACAGGCGCCGCCCATAATACAAGTTTTATAAATGCTCACATTTCTGAGTTTTATTGTTTGTTTTGGGGTGGTTTTTTTTAAACAGAGTCTGTCTCTGTTGTCCTGGGTAGAGTGCTATAGTGTCATAGCTCACAGCAACCTCAAACTCCTGGGTTCAAGCAATCCTCTTGCCTCCGCCTCCCAAGTAGCTGAGACTACAGGCGCCCACCACAACGCCTGGCTAGTTTCAGAGACAGTGTCTCACTCTGGCTCGGGCTGGTCTCAAACTCGTGAGCTCAAGCAATCCACCTGCCTCAGCCATCTGGTGTTTTAAGTAAAAACAATACCAGGTCTCTCCTTCAAGCCCGTTGGTGTCCTCCCTAGCTTGCACTAACAGGAAAGCACAGATTTCCTTGAGTCCTGACTTAATTAGCAATTTAGTGCAAGTGTTTGCAGCTTTCCAAATCCCTTCCAGTTCTAAGTCTTAAGGTTTTAAAACCCTACAGTGACAAGGAACCATTGTTCTGTATCGAGAACTAAAATTTGTGATCCCACTGCTTACACTTGGTGTCCTCTGCCTACCTTTTCCTCACCCTTGCCACCCAGCTGCCTTGGCTCCTCCCTCTCCCTGGAGCTAGTCATCACCTACATCCACAGTGTGATCTGAACCATGTCTTACCTTTTGTCATCATCACCCAGAAGTGTTCTAGATAAATCCTCATTGCAACTTGAGCCTGACAAGAATAAAAACAGTGAACAGGATTTAGTGGTGTGGCTGTGTGCAATTACTTCATGTCTTAGAACCTCAGCGCCTCTCTCACCCCCATCTCTGATGCTGATGACCTGCAGGTCCTTCAGGTAGCAACCCAGCTCCTTGCCTAGCTGAAGGAGACTCTACCTGGGGCTCCCAGAGGGATTTTTTTCTTTTTTTGAAACAATCTTACTTTGTCACACTCAATAGAGTGTCATGGCATCAAGGCTCACAGCCACTGGACTCAAGCAATCCTTTTGCCTCAGCCTCCCAAGTAGCTGAAACTACGGCGGCCACCACAACACCCAGCTAGCTTGTTTTTTTGGTTGGTTTTTTTTTTTTTTTTTTTGAGATGGACCCTCAAGCTATCATCCTGGGTAGAGTGGCATCACAGCTCACAGCAACCTCCAACTCCTGGACTTCAGCGATTCTCTTGCCTCAGCCTCCCAAGTAGCTGGGACTACAGGTGCCCAGCCATTTTTTTGGTTGTAGTTGTCATTGTTGTTTTGGCAGGCCCAGGCTGGATTTGAACCCACCAGCTCCAATGTATGGGGCTGGTGCCTTAGCCACTTGAACTACAGGCACTAAGCTAACCCAGCTAGTTTTTTAAAGATGGGTGGGGGTCTTCCTCTAACTCAAGCTGTTCTAGAACTCGAGCTCAGGCAATCCACCTGCCTCGGCCTTCCAGAGTACTAGGATTACAGGCATGAGCCACCGTGCCCAGCCTCCAAAAGGATGCTTATCTCCAGCAAAGCTGTTGCTTGATGTGGGCAAGAACCAGGCCTCTTAGCTCCCTCTCCTTGGTTTCAGGCACAGGCACAGGACCAGCTATTGTAGCCCTCAGGCCCGCTGACAACTCCTCAGGTATCCAGGAGACCGTCCCTGCCCCTCCCAACAGACCCCATCTCCACAAGGCACATAGCACCTCCTGGATTGCCGTGAGGATTAAGCAAGTCAAAGTTAGAAGTGATAGAAACGTGGGAGTGCCCATAGCTCAGGGGGTAGGGCGCCAGCCACATACACCAAGGCTGGCAAGTTCAAACCCAGCCCGGGCCAGCTAAAACAGCAATGACATCTGCAACAAAAAAATAGCCAGGCTTTATCGTGGGTGCCTATAGTCCCAGCTACTTGGGAGACTAGACAAGAGAATCGCTTAAGTCCAAGAATTTGAGGTTGCTGTGAGGCTGTGATGCCACAGCACTCTACCCAGGGCAACAGCTTGAGACTTTATCTCAAAAAATAAAAAGAAGGCTCAGCACCTGTGGTTCAAACGGCTAACGCACCAGCCCTGTACACCTGAGCTGGTGGGTTTGAATCCAGCCCAGGCCCACCAAACAGCAATGACGGCTGCAACCAAAAAATGGCCAGGCATTGTGCCGGGCACCTGTAGTCCGAGCTACTTGGGAGGCTGAGGCAGGAGACTCGCTTGAACCCAGGAATTGGAGTTTGCTGTGAGCTGTGATGCCACAGCACTCTACCCAGGGTGACAGCTTGAGGCTCTGTCTCAAAAAAATAAATAAATAAATAAAAAGAAGTGACATAAACGTAAAAATAAACTGCTTATCTGGCTTTGTGAGTTTCTAGTATGTTTGGAGAGTTCTTGATACACACCTCCCAGTAATAGAACATAGAGAAAATGTGTTGGTAAACCTGTCAATGCAAGGAAAGACACTGGGCTTCTTAGAGACCCCATTGAGGGATCTTTTCTAGGTTGACCCCTGAGCCTTCCAAAGCTTGCCAAGCAGGAGCGACCAACCTGGTTCAGGAAGAATCAGAATGCCTTTCCCAGAATGTCCATTGGAAACCATCCCTGAGCACATGCTCTATGCCAGCCCATGCTGGGCACTGGGGACACCAGTGCAACAGATAGCCCACACCTCTGGCCCTCTTGGTGCTCCCAGGACAGACAGATGTGGCATCTCAAAAATGCAGTCATGTCCTCTTGCAAGGAAAATGTTTATCTAACCAGACACAGACTCCACAAGGGTCATCACTGGAGTGTCAGAGCTGGCAGAGCCCTTACAGGTCATCAAGCCCACCCTCTGATTATTTGGAAGGAAAACAGAGGCCCAGAGGGAGGGTGGGTAAGAGCTAGGTCAGGGGAGGTGGAGGGCAGGCACACAACGAAGGCCGGAGGCCTCCCACCCTGCGGCCCCTGACATCTTTCCTCAGTAACTACAAGGGTGTAGTTAAGTCTCCCAAACACACATCTCCCCCCTGGCTCTTCCCAGCCCCTAGTTGTGAGCTTTATAAATATTTGTTGAATGGATGAATGAATCTTGCTCATACCTGTATCCATATCTGGCGGCATCCCAAGTGCCCTGGGCTGTGCTGGCTGTTTCACCTGTGTTAATCCCCACAGCCTGCCAGGCTGTCGAAGTGACTCACATTGCACAGGTGAGGAAACAGGTGCTGGGCAGGCGGCCACTCAGCTCAGGTCCCGCAGCTCTGCCCCTAGTGTCCAGAAGCTCCTGTCCACACTCCCTCCTCCCCATCCCGCTTTGCCCTGGCTCCTGTTTGGAGCCACCAGAGGCCACAGCTTGAATAAAAGTAACAGCATTTGTCACTCCATGCTAGAATCTGCTCAACTTGGCAATGGGCCCATCCCCGTGGGGCAGAGGCAGAATTTGGAGCATTAATTTATTTGATAAACACTCTCCTTTGGCCCAAGGGCTCTCACAAATCTGTGGGAGGGCTGGTCCCTTCTGCCTCCAGACCTTGGAGTGTTACCTCCTTCACCATGGAGACGGGAGTTCTCATTTTTAGGACACAGTGACTAGAATTTGGTATTCTCTTATTGGTTCTGAAAATTGAGCAGGATGAGGGGAAGAAACAAAGGCAGGAATAGCCCAGACAGCTGGAGGTTAGCCTTCCAGTACCCTCACCCACACAGAAGACAGTCGGGGGATCCACGCCTGTAGCTCAGCGTCTAGGATACCAGCCACATGCACGGGGACTGGCGGGTTCAAACCTGGTCTGGGCCTGCTAAACAACGACAACTACCAAAAAAAAAAAAAAAATAGCTGGTGTTATTGCCCATGCCTGTAGTCCCAGCTACTCCGGAGGCTGAGGCAAGAGAATTGCTTAAGCCCAAGACTTTGAGGTTGCTGTGAGCTGTGATGCACTGCATTCTACCCAGGGCAACATAGTGAAACTCTGTCTCAAAAAAGAAAATAAAAAGAAGGGGCGGCGCCTCTGGCTCAGTGAGTAGGGCACCAGCCCCATATGCTGAGGATGACAGGTCCAAGCCTGGCCCTGGCCAAACTGCAGCAAAAAAATAGCCGGGCGTTGTGGCGGGCACCTGTAGTCCCAGCTACTCCGGAGGCTGAGGCAAGAGAATCGCCTAAGCCCAGGAGTTGGAGGTTGCTGTGAGCTGTGCGATGCCACGGCACTCTACCAAGGGCGATAAAGTGAGACTCTGTCTCTACAAAAAAAAAAAAGAAGAAGAAGACAGTCAGGTGTAGGAGACCAAGCACCAGATTTATAGAAGCTTTGTGCCGACTTGTTTTGCAGCCCAGAGACAAGCCCTCAAGCAACTGCATGCATTAAGGAGATAAGATCGGTAGCTTGTTAGCAAGCAGGTGTTATACTTTGGACATTTCTGGTGCGACAGGGTGGGAGTCAAGCCTGTGGGGAAGGAGCACGTAGCAATCATTAAGCCTGTAACTCCAGGACATGGGCCCACACACCTATTGTATAATGCTTCAATAAAAGGCCATGACAGGCTCAGCGCCTGTGGCTCAACGGGCTAAGGTGCCAGCCACGTACACCTGAGCTGGCAGGTTCGAATCCAGCCTGGGCCGCCAAATGACAATGACAGCTGCAACCAAAAATATGTCCGGGCATTGTGGTGGGCACCTGTAGTCCCAGCTACTTGGGAGGTGGAGGCAGGAGAATTGCTTGAGCCCAGGAATTGGAGATTGCTGTGAGCTGTGATGCCACAGCACTCTATCGAGGGTGACAGCTTGAGGCACTGTCACAAAAAAAAAAAAAAAAAAAAGGCCACAACAGAGGTTACTCGGGGTTCTCCCTGCACCTATGGGAAGCCCACCTCTTACAGGCTTGTACCTTCAATCCATGTCACAGCTGGTTTTATTCACCCGGGGACAGGGTGCCATAGCGGGCACCGACAGTCAGGGACACAGCCATGGAAAAGTTACCAGACAACTGCAACCAAAGGAACCACTACGAACCTCTGCACTTTGCTGCTCACCTGAGGGCCCAGCAGCTTGACAAGTGCGGTTCCCTATTGCTTCTGGCTGCAGTGCTCAGGGAAGCGAATTCAGGGAGACAGCTAGAAACAGCACATTTGTGAAAGAAAGAAGGCGGGGCTCTGGCCATGACAACACACTGGAAGGAAGCTATCCTTATAAAATTATCCCCAAATTCAGGCAGACTGTTGTAAAAAGATGTTCACTACAGTGTTACCATATTACAAGAGTAAAACAACATAATGGAATGTCCAACAAGGAAGGAAGGTCAAAAATCTCTCCTCAGAGGCAGGTGTAGTGGCTAAGGCCTATAATCCTAGCACTCTGGGAGGCCAAGGTGGGTGGATTGCCTGATTTCAGGAGTTCGAGACCAGCCTGAGCCACAGCAAGATCTCATCTCTAAAAATGGCCAGGCGTTGTGGCGGGCGCCTGTAGTCCCAGCTACTTGGGAGGCAGAGGCAGGAGACTCGCTTGAGCCCAGTAATTGGAGGTTGCTGTGAGCTGTGATGCCACAGCACTCCACCCAGGGTGACAGGTTGAGGCTCTGTCTCAAAAACAAACAAACAAAAAAGAATAATGTGTCCCACTTCCATCCAGGATAATACAAAGGCTGTAAATTCTCTGTTTTTGTTCAATGGCTGAATAGTATTCCATGGTGTACATGTACCACAACTTGTTAATCCATTCCTGCGTTGTTGGACCTTTAGGCTGTGTACACATTTTGGCGATTGTAAACTAAGCTGCAATAAACAGGCTAGTGCAAGTGTCCTTATGATAAAAGGATTTTTTTCCTTCCGGGTAGATGCCTAGTAATGGGATTGCAGGATCAAATGGGAGGTCTAGCTTGAGTTATTTCAGGGTTCTCCATACTTCCTTCCAAAAAGCTTGTATTAGTTTGAAGTCCCACCAGCAGTGTAAGTGTTCCCTTCTCGGGCGGCACCTATGGCTCATCAAATAGGGCACCGTTCCCATATACCAAAGGTGGTGGGTTCAAACCTAGCCTCAATGGAACTGCAAAACAGAAAAATAGCCGGGCGTTGTGGCAGGCGCCTGTAGTCCCAGCTATTTGGGAGGTTGAGGCAAGAGAATTGCGTAAGCCCAGGAGTTGGAGGTTGCTGTGAGCTGTGTGATGCCATGGCACTCTACTGAGGGTGATAAAGTGAGACTCTGTCTCTACAAAAAAAAAAAAAAAGTGTTCCCTTCTCTCCACATCCACACCAGCATCTGCAGTTTTGAGATTTTGTGATGTGGGCCATTCTCACTGGAGTTAGATTCTATCTCAGGGTGTTTTTGATTTGCATTTCTCTAATAATTAGGGATGATGAGCATTTTTTCATATGTTTGTTAGCCATTCGTCTGTCTTATTTAGACAAGGTTCTATTCATGTCTCTTGCCCATTGACATATGGGGTTGTTGGCTTTTTTCATGTGGATTAATTTGAGTTCTCTATAGATCCTAGTTATCAAGCTTTTGTCTGATTCAAAATATGCAAATATCATTTCCCACTGTGTAGGTTGTCTATTTGCTTTGGTTGTTGTCTCCTTAGGTGTACAGAAGCTTTTCAGTTTAATTAAGTCCCATTTGTTTATTTTTGTTGTTGTTGCAATTGCCACAGCAGTCTTCTTCATGAAATCTTTCCCCAGGCCAATATCTTCCAATGTTTTTCCTATGCTTTCTTTGAGGATTTTTATTATTTCATGCCTTAAATTTAAGTCCTTTATCCATCTTGAATCAATTTTTGTGAGTGGAGAAAGGTGTGGGTCCAGTTTTAGTCTTTTACATGTGGATATCCAGTTCTTCCAGCACTATTTATTGAATAGGGAGTCTTTCCCCCAAGGTATGTTCTTGTTTATTTTATCCAAGATTAGGTGCTTGTAAGATGTTAGTTTCAGGCTCGACGCCTTTGGCTCAACGGTCTAAGGCACCAGCCACGTACACCTGAGCTGGCGGGTTCGAATCCAGCCTGGGCCTGCCAAACAATGACGGCTGCAACCAAAAAATGGCCAGGTGTTGTGGC
>CAUYON010069164.1:0-22411 GCA_963573935.1 Arctocebus calabarensis
GCTTGAGCCCAGGAATTGGAGGTTGCTATGAGCTGTGACGCCACAGCACTCTATCCAGGGTGACAGGCTTGAGGCTCTGTCTCAAAAAAAAAAAAAGGGCCAAATAATGATCTTGATCTTCTCAACTCCCATCTCTACCCCATACCCTAGTACACATTTTCTGAAATGGTAATTCTGTATGAAATAGTAATTGTATATTTTATATAAAAGAAACCATGTATGTGTGTATATATATTACATTGAAGAAGAAAATACTTCACTGCTTGTGTATCCTGCCAATATACAAATAGCTATGATCCACCCCTACAGGAGATGAGATTCATCACTAGATTGTACTGCCTCCCAATAAACAGCAGTACCTTTCAGATCTTTTTTTTTTAGAGACAAAGCCTCAAGCTGTCGCCCTAGGTAGAGTGCCGTGGCGTCACAGCTCAGCAAACTCCAAATCTTGGGTTTAAGCGATTCTCTTGCCTTAGCCTCCCAAGTAGCTGGGACCACAGGCACCCGCCACGTCACCCAGCTATTTTTTGGTTGTAGCTGTCATTGTTGTTTTGGCAGGCCCAGTATGGACTCGAACCCACCAGTTCTGGTGTATGTGGCTGGCATCCTAGCCACCTGAGCTATAGTCTCTGAGCCCATACCCTTTTTTGCTAACTTCCATGTGTTACACAAATGTTCCAATGCTTTGAACAAATAGTTGTAAGAACTAAGAAGAGAAATCCATGCCTGACCTTCTTCCATACTTTCATCTCCAGTTCAGGAAAGTTTAGGGATGTAATTTCTCAAAATACTTGCATTAGCAAAACACAAGGGGCCGGGCACCGTGGCTCACGCCTATAATCCTAGCACTTGGGAGGCCAAGGCAGGTGGACTGCCTGAGCACACAGGTTTGAGACCAGCCTGAGAAAGAGTGAGATTTTGTCTCTAAAAAATAGCCAGGTGTTGTCGCAGGTGCCTGTAGTCCCAGATACTTGCGAGGTTGAGGCAAGAGAATCTCTTGAGCCCAAGAGTTTGAGGTTGCTGTGAGCTAGTATGCAACAGCACTCTATTGAGGGTGACAATGTGAGACTCTATCTCAAAAAAATAAAAAATTAAAAAAACAGACTTGAGGTTCGGCGCTTGTGGCTCAAGCGGCTAAGGCACCAGCCACATACTCCTGAGCTGGTGGGTTCGAATCCAGCTTGGGCCCGCCAAACAACAACGATGGCTGCAACCAAAAAATAGTGGGCGTTGTGGCAGGCGCCTGTAGTCACAGCTACTTGGGAGGCCGAGACAGGAGACCTGCTTGAGCCCAGGAGTTGGAGGTTGCTGTGAGCTGTGATGCCATAGCACTCTACCCAGGGTGACAAGTTTGAGGCTCTGTCTCAAAGGAAAAAAAAACACACACACACACAAAACCGACTTGAGATTTTTACTACTTGTTACTACTTCAAGGGGATCAAGTCTTGAAAAACATCTTTCTGCTATATAAGAGATTAAAATAAACCAAAATCTCACCCTAGCCCTTGGTAACCAGTGACCTGTTCACCATCCTTATTTCTTTGCACTCATGCAGTTTATAACCTTTTTGAGTCTGGCCTCAAAGTTTTGCTTTTGAGACTCAACCATTTTGCATACGTCAGTAATCTGTTCCTTTTTAATGGACGTATGACCATTTGTATCCATTCCCAGCTGAGGGACATTTGGTTGTTTCTAGTTGAGGGTGATTATGAATAAAGCTGCTATAAACATTAAAAAATAAATAAATGAAATAAAATAAAATAAACCAAAAAATGCAGGCAGTGCCTGTGGCTCATAGGAGTAGGGCGCCGGCCCCATATGCCAGAGGTGGTGGGTTCAAACCCAGCCCTGGCCGAAAAAATGCCAAAAAAAAAAAAGCAACAAAAAATGCTATACGAGTGGAGTGGTGAGAATTAGCTATTACCTGCCTCTGCTCAGAGAGAAGCAAATTAAGAGAATTTACACAGAATTTTCGCTCTTTACCAGAGCCCTAAATAGGATATCAAATTAAAGGAGCACCATAATAACTAGTGTAGCCCTATCTTACCTGAAAAGCCAGAAAATTTCCGGGGATTGGTACTGGTAACAAATGAAGCGCCTTTCACTGGAGAAGTTACCTGGCCAGTGGTGGTCAACTTAGCCTGGACAACAGCTTTCTTTTTTGGTGTGCTTGCTGCCTTCGAAGATAGATCTGTAGGACCCCCAAAGAAAGGAAAACATCTTTTAGTGAAATATCTCTGAGAATACTTCTGAAGACTCTACCAACTGCTCTTAGAGCTTTGTTTGGTAAGTCACTACCTAAGGCTGCCTGATGGCTGGTCTTTCAAGTAGTGGTTGAAGATAAGAGGGTATTAAGTGGAAGGGAGGGAAAGGTGATCTGAGGACAAAAAACCCAGTTACCATTTACCCCTATTAGTAGCTTAAATTTTTTTTTTTTTTTTTTGATAAAGTCTCACTTTGTCACCCTGGGTAGAATGCAATGGCATCATAGCTCACAGAAACCTCAAACTCTTAGGCTCAAGCGATTCTCTTGCCTTAGCCTTTCAAGTAGCTGGGACTACAAGTGCCCATCATAATGTCCAGCAATTTTTAAAGATGGGGTCTTGCTCTTGCTCTGGCTGGTCTCTAACTGGTGAGCTCAAACAATACACCCACTTCAGCCTCCCAGAATGCTAGGATTACAGGTGTGAGCCACCACACTCGGCCTAGTAGTTTAAATTTTCATCAACATTCTCTACCTCTTAATTGTATACATAATAATCTCTAGCAATAACAGGATTTGGGGGAAATCAGAAATCATATTTTGATAGATAAAAGTTAGGTACCCCTTGGCTCAGCGCTTGTGGCTAAAGCAGCTAAGGTGCCAGCCACATACACAGGAGCTAGCAGGTTCGAATCCAGCCCAGGCCCGCCAAACAATGACAACTACAGTCAGAAAGTAGCTGGGTATCTGTGGTCTCAGCTGCTTGGGAGGCTGAGGAAAGAGTATCACTTAAGCCCAAGAGTTGGAGGTTGCTGTGAGCTGTGACGCCACAGCAATCTACCTAGGGCGACAGCTTAAGACTCTGTCTCAAAAAAAAAAAAAAAAAAAAGTTGGGTACCCTAGCCCCATATAAAATTAGTCCCAAGTTATAAATGAACAAAATACCTGTAGTAAATGAGGATGGATTACAAAGCATGTCAGTTTATCATAGATAGGAAAATTTCCAGGTGCTTAATTATCTGAGTCACATCACAATTTAATTCTACCTTTATTTCTTTCACTCTGAATGGGATGGGTCAAGAAGTAACAAAGGCTGAGGCCAATGGCTAACTAAGGCAAGGCAGGCTAGAATGGAGAACATGAGAATAAGAGTATATGGGAAGTAGACTTTTCTCTATTAAAATCGTTTTCCCTTTCAAAGAACAACATACCCATTTCTAAAGCCACTATTAAGAGTCTTCCTATGGTGATCAGAACTATACTTACTTTAAGGTGTGCATATTACTTTACAGACACTGAATGTCAAAAAAGACTCACTGGATTTGAAGGTCAATGGCACAAAACAGCTAAAACATGCATATACACATGAACATGTATATACGTGCAAATATGTATAGCCTATATAGGTACATTTATGTGTATATACATGCATGTATCTTCTAGCTCTGTCTGCTGAAAGGGATTGCTTAGAGACAGAGACCCCATGACAATGAGAACACATAGCATCCAGCTTCTAATACCATTCCCCACTACCAGAAAAACAGAGTCCTCAGAGAAACAGTTGATTCCAGGGTTGGGCTGGACATACACAAGGTAAGACCATAAGCATCTTGTTATACATAAGAGAAAAGTTCTTTCACACTTCTTTTCTTAAAATGAGGGCGTATAGGACACACTAGAGGCCAGCTTAAAGGGGCTCCTAGCTGGCCAAACACAGGACACTAAGTACCAAATTAAGTACAGTAGTAATTATAAGCTTCTGGGGAAAATGTAGTAATCCTTAAGTCTATAATAGGAAATAATTGATAGATAAGAGTAGTGGGTAGTCTACCCTTCAAAAATTACAATATGATAAAAGACTATTCTAGATGAAAGAAGGCCAAAATAATATGACAACTATATGCAATACCTTAACTGATCCTAGACTGAGATTCTGTACTGGTGTAAGAAAAAGCTCTTAAAGTTATTACTCAATTGACTGACAAAATACTATACTTATGGTAGACTAACTGTATCAACGATAGGCTGGGCATGGTGGCTCATGCCTGTAAATCCCAGCACTCTTCCAGGTCAAGGTTGGTGGATTGCTCGAGCTCAGGAGTTGGAGACCAGCCTAAGCAAGAGTGAGATCCCGTGTCTACTAAAAATAGAAAAAAACTAGTTGGGCATCATGGCAGGTGCCTACAGTGCCAGTTACTCAGGAGGTAGAAACAAGGACATGGTCTGAGTCCAAGAGATTGAGGTTACTGTGAGTTACACAATAACACCACATGATGATGACAATGATAATGCTCCAGCAAGTCTCACTCTAAGACCATCTGTCTCACCATTATATGAGGATAGTGTGCTATTACCTTTAGTAAGTTTATCTTTTTTTTTTGCCATATAGCCTACTCTCAATATACACAAACTGATTTTTTGAGACAGTGGCCTTGGGTAGAATGCCGTGTCATCATCATAGCTCATAGTAACCTCATTAGCCTGGGCTCAGATGATCCTCTTGCCTCAGCCTCCCAAGTAGCTGGAATTATAGATACCCACTACAACACCCAGCTACTTTTTTTCCTATTTTTAGTAGAGACAAGATCTTGCTATTGCTCAGGCTGGTTTCCAATTTCTGAGCTCAAGCAATCCACCTGCCTTGATAACCTCCTAGAGTGCTGGGATTACAGGCATGAGCTACCACGCCCAGTCCACACTGATGTATTTTAAGGTTAGGGGTCATAATGTATTATTATTTTTTTTGAGACAGAGCCTCAAGCTGTCACCTTGGGTAGAGTGCCGTGACATCACAGCTCACAGTAACCTCCAATTCCTGGGCTCAAGTGAGTCTCCTGCCTGTCTCCCAAGTAGCTGGGACTATAAGGCGCCCACCACAATGCCCTGCCATTTTTTGGTTGCAGCTGTCATTGTTGTTTGGCGGGCCCGGGCTGGATTCGAACCTGCCAGCTTAGGTGTACATGGCTGGCACTTTAGCTGCTTGAGCCACAGGCGCCAAGCCCATAATGTATTCAATGTTTTAAGCTGTGTGTGTAGCAAGAGAACACATGAACAAACATGCTAAAGCAAATGATGGGCAAATCTGGGTAAAGGGAATATGAATGTTCTTTGTACTATTTTTATTCCTGCAGTTCTTCTGTGAGTTTTAAGTTATTTTCAAATAAAAAGTTAAAAAAATTGAACTCTATTTTCCATATCCCTTTTTTTCTCAATACTAATAAGATGAGAACTATTCCTTCACCCCACCTGCAATGTGCTGGGTTATCTGTTCCTTCTCATTATCTTCCAGCTCTTCCCAGCCTTCCAGCTCTGTGAGGTCCTCGATTTTTTTTGTGGTGGCCCGGGCCCGCTCCAGTTTCTCAAACATGCATTTTATGTGGTACCATTCTTTCATATCACCCCCAGACTCCGAGAAGGGATTGGGCACCACTTTACCAATTCGGCAAACGCCCTTCACAATCTTTTCCTTGCATTTTTTGCAGCCAGCTGTACCACGCTTGGCATAATCAACACAGAATCGTTGCTCAGCCATTTCATAGGGGCCACTGCAGAGTCCTACATGCGACCCTAGCAAGAAAACAAGGCAGGTGGCACGTGGTTTTAGAGGTACTCCCTGGAATGACAGAACAGGCTTTCTTCCTTGGAGGAGGTAGTGTCCAGGAAGCAGATCTGTTTCTAACCACTGGCTATATTGTCTTATATCAGTCCAGTAATGTTGGTCCTGGAACAGAGATGGTTGTTTTCGGCTGAGTGCACGCAGAGTTTGAGGGAAGATTTTAAAAACCAAAGTCATACAGCTGCATGAAAAGGTAAGAGACAAAAAAAAGTGAGACATAAATGAGGACCTAGGCTCCCAATTTCCCAAAGTTCAGAATCTTTTTTTTTTTTGTAGAGACAGAGTCTCACTTATCACCCTCGGTAGAGTGCCGTGGGGTCACACAGCTCACAGCAACCTCCAACTCCTGGGCTTAGGCAATTCTCTTGCCTCAGCCTCCAGAGTAGCTGGAACCACAGGCACCCGCCACAACGCCTGGCTATTTTCTTGTTGCAGTTTGCCAGGGCTGGGTTTGAACCCGCAACCCTAGGTATATGGGGCTGGCGCCTTACTGAGCCACAGGCGCCACCCTAAAGGTCAGAATCTTATAGTGTATGCTGACTAATCAAATTACTTCCCAAAGTATTAAAGATTCATTGCCCACAGAATGGATAAAGTTCCAATATAAAAATATCCAATTTGCAAAAGGGTGTTCAATTATCCAAGGTACACATGTATATCTATCTAGTAAATCACAATGAAGAGAATCCAAATAACATAAAAGTTTTTTATACTGGTATACATAATAGATGATTTTTTTTTTTTAGAGACAGTCTCACTTTGTCACCCTCGGTAGAGTGCCGTGGCGTCACAGCTCACAGCAACCTCCAACTCTTCGGCTTACGCAATTCTCTTACCTCAGCCTCCAGAGTAGCTGGACTATAGGCACCTGCCACAATGCCCAGCAATTTTTTTGTTGCAGTTTGGCCAGGGCAGGGTTTGAACCCACCACCCTCGGTATATGGTGCCGCCCTCTGAAGTTCCTTTTTAATCACCAAGAAATACTGCACTGTGTTTATGAAGTTTCTAATGTGAAGTATACACCGTTCTCAGAAATCAATTATGCCATGATACAGATTTCTGATTTAATCGGAATCACTATTTTTCAGAGGCAATTAAGCAGAGCCTAGAATCACACTGTCACTGCCTGGATTCTAAGTGTACCTTGGCCACTTATTAGCTGTCTGACGTTACTTAACCTCTCTGTGAAGCCCTTACAACAAAGTGGAGCGCACAGCAAAGGCTCAATAAATGTCAGCTTTTATTATAATCAGTGAGGTAGTTATCTTTTAAGCAGAGACTCTCTTTGTGCAATTAACCTGTTTATAATTTAGCAATTTGAATTAGGAATGCTGAACTGGATGGTAAGAATTAAAGGAACTGATAAATGGATCCAGATGGAAACATTCTATCTGTACCTTATCTTTATAGTTCTAACATTAAACATACCAGAAATTATTTTCAATTTGCATGTGGCTGTGCAATTGTTATTGTGCTAAATGAAAACCAGGCTTCTGTGGTCGCACCTGTAGCTTAGTAGGTAGGGCGCCTGCTGCATACATCTGGGCTGGCAGGTTCGAACCCGACCTAGGCCAGCTAAAACGACAACTGCAACAAAAAAAGAATAGCCGGGCCTTGTGGCGGGTGCCTATAGTCCCAAGCTACTTGGGAGACTTGAGGCAAGAGAATCGCTTAAGCCCACGAGTTTGAGGTTGCTGTGAGCTGTGATGCCATAGCACTCTACCTAGGTTGACAGCTTGAGACTCTTGTCTCAAAAAAAAAAAAAAAAAGAAAAAGAAAAAGAAAAAGCCAGGCTTTACTTACTGCAGTGGAACACGGTGCAGAGGAAATCAGGTGGATTTGGAATCAGGCATGCCAGGGCCAAGTCCGACCACACAGCTTACCAACTGGAACCTTTGGTCCACTTCTCTAGGGCTGTTTTCTTGTTTCTAAAACAGGGAGAATGCTACCTATTTCAAGGGGTGGTTGAGAAAACTACAATGAATCTGTGACAGGACTGGTGGGTGGGAGGTAGGAAGGGAGCAGTTTGAACTCCCTAAGAATGTATACAAAATGCGTATTTGAAATTGAACCTGTTTTTTTTCTGGGACAGGAGGTCACACAACTTGTGTACATTCACAAAGGGCTATATATCCTTCTGAAGTGTAAGAATTACAGAGACGAGATGTGAAAGTACAGCAGACTCGTAAGAGGAAGTCAGAACAGGATGAATTTCAGCAACTTTTCTTAGAAGGTCGATTTACAGAACAAACTTCAGCTCCCCAAAGGATAAAAAGAGCGGACTTGAGGATTCTGAAGGCGCTGGGCAAGAGGCACAATGCAGTTTTGAGGAAATTGGTTTGTTCCCCGCCTTCCAACAGCCGCAGCCCAGGGAAGGAGAAAGCGCTGAGACCCGGGAGGCAGCAGCTTTGCCCGAGGAGCGTCCCGCAGCCGGGGTGCGGGGAGCTGGCAGCGTGTGCCGGGCCCCGCGTGTCCTCGCGCTGCGCCCGGCGGGGACCGGTGGGACCGTGAGCCCAGTCCGCGGGGCTGCGGCAGGCAGCGCTCCTCCGCCGGGCCGCGCCGCGGGTGGGAAGCGAGGAAGGCTCCCAAATTCCCACCGACCGAAGCGCGCCCACTTTAGCGCTGGAGTAGTCACACCGGGCCGGGGTCCGAAAAGGCCCGCGTGGGTCCCGAAGGAGGCAGTGACCGGAGGTCCAGGGCCCTTCCCTCGCGCGGCCCCGTGGGGGGTCCCAGGGAGCCCCAATCCTTCCCCTGGCCTCCTGGGGGCCGCCACGTCACGGAGGGTGTGCCCCCGGGCTCCGCAGGCGGGCGGGGAGGAGCCGGGGGTGGGAGCTGTCTCCCAGGCGACGCCAACCGACAGGCCCCGGCCCACTTCCCTCCCCACGCCGGGCCCCGCCACACTGCACCGCGCCGCCCCTCACCCGCCTCCCCAGCTCCGGTGCTCACCGAAGGCCTTGGGACTTGGCGCCCACAGGCCGCTGGCAGCCTACGGCGGTTGAAGCTCCTGTCTCTTTAAATCCGGGTCCTTGAGCTGGTGGTGGCGCGCAGGCGCAAACACCAAGGTAGAGCCACGTGACCCGTCTCCACCCCACCCCCGACCCCGCCGGCCACGTGGGTCTGGCGGTGGATTCAGCACCGTAGAGTTTAGGGTGGTTCCCGGTCTGCGAGCGAGCGGGCCCGGGACCCGGAGTCGGCAAACTGGCTCGTAGCCGGAACTTCCAAAGATCCCCTTGACTTTCTGGTACTGTTAGAGCTTATTTAGTTCTTGAAGATACTCGTTAAGAAACTGTATCGTTAATGCGTTTAGGGAAGGCGAACCTAGTTTTTCTGTATTTCCTGTAGCTTGTGTCCCACAAATTGTGTAGCACATGGTTAAGAATTCGGTAATTTTAATGAATTGAAAGGAGGCACTAGGTAGTAGGTAGGCAGGTAGATACAGCGTGTGAAGGAGTGGTGGAAGAGTAACCCCCTTTATTGTATTCCTTTTAAAGTGTATTTAGAACCTCAAGCCGCTCTGAGCATTTGGGATGGTGGTTTTTACAGAAGAGAAGTAGGTTCAGAGAGAGTAAGCTACCTTATTCAGTCTAGGAACGGCAAACAATTGGGCATTGTTAACATAAACAACAGATCCCAGAGGGAATTCTGTGCTGTGCGTTGGGAAGTTTGACCTTTATTGTGAGGGGATAGTAATTCCTGTTGAAGCTGGATAGGAGAAAGACTGAGGAAAAGGAACAAATCAGAAAGCTAATGCCTGTAATTCTCTGTGAGGCTGATGCAGGAGCATCTTTGGAGTTCAGAAGGTGGAGACCATCCTGAGCAAGAGCCAGAGCCGTCTCTACTTAAAACAGGAAAATTAGCCCTTGTGGTGTCATCTGTAGTATGAGTAATTCAGGAGGCTGAGACAGGAGGATTGTTTGAACCCAGGAGTTTGAGGTTGCTGTGAGCTGTGATGTCACAGCTCTCTACCCAGGGCAACAGAGTGAGACACTGTTTCAAAAAAAAAAAAAAAAAAATCTCTGATAGGGTTCTATGTGAGAGGTGAAATTCAGTTAGTTGTGGTGGAAAGTACAATTTTGAAAATCATTTAGATTTTGAATTATTTTCTAGATAAAGTGCTCATTTATCCTTAAAGATGACTTGGCTGGGCATGGTAGCTTCAGGCATGTAATCCCATCCCTTTAGGAGACCTGAGCAAGAGGATCAGTAGGGCCCAAGAGGTCGAAGTTACAGTGAGCTATGGTCAGGCCAGTGCATTCTAGCTTGGGTGACAGTGAGAACCTGTCTAAAATCAAAAAGGAAAAACAGGTGGCACTTGTGGCTCATCCAGTAGGGCGCTGGCCCCATATGCTGAAGGTGGCAGGTTCAAACCTGTCCTCGCTGAATTGCAAAACAGGAAAATAGCCGGGCATTTTGGCGGGCACCTGTGGTCCCAGCTACTCGGGAGGCTGAGGCAGGAGAATCGCCTAAGCCCAGGAGTTGGAGGTTGCTGTGAGCTGTGTGACACTACGGCACTCTACCGAGGGCGACAAAGTGAGACTCTGTCTCTACAAAAAAAAAAAAAGGAAAAACAAACGAAAAATTAAGTATAAGTGAGCAGATAAATAGATAAAGGTGCCATTAGCCGACATCGAAAATGGGGGGAGAGGGCAGTGCCTATGGCTCAAAGGAGTAGGACGCCAGCCCCATATGCTGGAGGTGGTGGGTTCAAACCCAGCCCCAGTCAAAAACTGCAAAAAAAGAAAATGGGGGGGGCGGAGGTATTAGAGATAAAAAGTTGAGTTTTGTTTTGGGTGTATTGTTTGGTTGACTAAGGACCTTTGATTCCACTTCTGAAGTTGGGTAAAGCTCTATCGTGTAACAGAATAAACTGAACAAGGTCTTTGGAGTTGAAAAGTCACTGGAGGCTCAAGTCTTAACTCTGGCATTTGAAGGATCCTGAGCATATTTCTGCAGCTGGATTCACTACATTGTTTTGAAATTCTCCTTGAACGGTATCTGTCTTTTTCCCAACCCTGTGCTATTTATTAAATGCTGTCATCACTAGCCTTATGTGGCTATTGAGCCCTTGAAATGTTGTTTGTAATTGAGATGTGCTGTAAGTGAAAAATACACACTGAAAAATAAGCTACTGAAGAAATGTAAAATATCACAGTAATAAAGTCATGCATGACATAATGACTTTTAGGTCAAAGGTGGCCCACATAAGAGAGTGGTCCTATAAGATTACCATGAAGCTAGGCTCAGTAAGCTAAGTGGTTAGGGCGCTGGCCACATACACTGGGGCTGGCAGGTTCGAACCAAGTCCAGGCCTGCTAATGACAACTACAAAAAATGGCTGGGCATTGTGGCAGGTGCCTGTAGTCCCAGCTACTTGGGAGGCTGAGGCAAGAGAATTGCTTAAGCCCAAAGAGTTTGAGGTTACTGTGGGTTGTGATGCCATGGCACTCTTACCCAAAGGTGACATAATAAGACTCTGTCTCAAAGAAAAAAAAATTACAATAAAGCTGAAACATTCCTATTGTGTAGTGATGTTTCATTGCTCTTGTGTTTGTGCGATGATGGTGTTAAACGTACATTGCCAGTTGTATGAAAGTATAACACGTATTATTACATATAGTACATAATAGTTGATAATAAACAACTACATGACTGGTTTATGTTTACGATGTTGTACTTTTTATCCTTATTTTAGAGTGTACTCCTACTACATTCAGCAGGTCCCTCGGGAGGCATTCCAGAAGCCACTGTTATCATAGGATATGACAGTTTCGTGCATGTTGTTGCCCCTGAAGACCTTTCAGTGGAACAAGATGTGGTGGGATTACAGGTGTGAGCCACTGCTCTGGGCCCTACTTTTTGGATATGTTGAATTAAATAAAATATATTCTAGTTGATTTAACCTGTTTATTTCTACTTTTTTGAAAAGGTAACAACTAGAAAATATAAAACTATGATACATGCTTCATTCACACTGTTTCTGTTGGACAGCACTGCCCTTGGCATCTTTGCCTTGTGCACCTTTTTATCTTCAGTGACTAGACAGTGCTGGGCACATAGGCATTCAGAAAATATTTATGAACAAATGAATGAAACCCATGAGTGAATGGAGTAAATGAAGGAAACTCTGGAAATGATAAGATCTCTTAAAAGGATGTTTATTATATTGTATTACACTGTGTCTTTGAAAATATTTGATATAAATTTGCAAAAAGACAGGCTCTAAATGTCTGTTTTGCTTGATTGGAGCTCCATGGAACCTGTAATCTCTGTGACTCAGGTCCTTTGCTGTGAAATGGAATTAGGTGTGGAAGTTAGCAGTTGCATTTCTTTAGATAAGGGAGAACCACTCTACCAAACAGGATTAGGTGAAGTGTGGTGGGAAGAGCAAGACTTTGGAATAACACAGACAGATTTGAAGTGTATTTAACCATCAGCTACATGTAACCTTCACCTATGAACTTCTCTGGGTCTTTCATGGTGAAATGGGGATAGTTTTGTGTTTTACATTTATGTCTTGAGTTAAATTTCTGTGAAGAGTGGATAATCTGTGTCTAGATTCTTTTTCTTTTCTTTTCTTTTTTTTTGAACATGGAGGTTTGGTTTTTCCAAGCACCATTTCTTGAAAAGATTGTCTGGGGAGGCATTCAGTTTTTTTTTTTTTTTTTAGAAACAGAGTCTCACTTTATTGCCCTTGGTAGCGTGCTGTGGCATCACAGCTCACAGCAACCTCCAACTCCTGGGCTTAGGCAATTCTCTTGCCTCAGCCTCCCGAGTAGTGGGACTACAGGCACCCGGCACAATGCCCAGCTATTTTTATTGTTGTTGCTGTTTGGTGTTTGAACCTGCCACCCTTGGTACATGGGGCTGGTGCCCTACCCACTAAGCACAGGCATCGCCCAAGTTTTAAGTAAAGATCAGGAAGGCCTCCCTGACAAATGGACAACTGAAAAAAGTCTTGAAGGAATGAAAGAGCCACATGTGGACTGAGGCTAGAGGGAACTTCAGATAAGTGCCTAGGGTCAGAATGTGTCTGTCAGAACAGCCTGAGTTAAGGTTGAAAAGCACAGGACAAGATCAGCAAGGAGATGGATCCTGGAGGGCCTCATAAGCCATGGTGAAGATTTTGGCTTTTATTCCAGGTGAAAAGGAAAACTTGCAGATTTCCCTGGACTTGTATTGCACAGAGAAGTCATGTGGATCTGACTTACATTTCAGCAGGATCACTGTCACCCTGGTTGCCAGGTCGAGAGGTTGAGAGATGAGTCAGGTATCTACTGTCAAAACCTAGTGGAGAGATTAGGCAGCTTTGGTGGGAACAATGAAAGTAGTAAGAAATAAGTGAGGCTCATGGACCGCTAGGGTGTCTGTGGATGGGCTCAAGGATGTCCTTGAATCCTCTGAAATTTCATATAAATGTTTCTGTGCATGTGCATTTTGGGGAGGAGAGGTTTTTTTGAAGTCTCAAAGCAGTTCTGTGATTCATATGAGGAACTACAGTGGTGATAGATAATCAGGATACTTCATGCTTATTTCTAGCTATTCAAAGTTCTCAATTAAGTTCTTTCTTCAGACCTATAGCTCAGTGAGTAGGGCGCCAGCCACATACACTGAGGCTGGTGGGTTTGAACCCGACCCTGGCCTTCTAAACAATATGGTAACTTCAACCAAAAAATAGCCGGGCATTGTGACAAGTGCCTATAGTCCTAGCTACCTGGGAGGCTGAGGCAAGAGAATCTCTTAAGCCCAAGAGTTTGAAGTTGCTGTGAGCTGTGATACAAAAGCACTCTCCTGAAGGCAACATGGTGAGACAGTCTTAAAGAAAAAAAAAAAAAAAGGAGTGAATCTGCAAGACAGATTCTTTTTTTTTTTTTTCTGAATCTCAAAAGTGACAGGTTCTGTTATCATCTCAACAGATGAAATAGGTTGACAGGTTACTTTATTCCTTCAAGCATTGGTTTGTATCACTGCAGAATGATCTGAAGAGCTTGTTTAAAATGCCCCAGCCTAGACTCACTGATCTAGAATCTCCTTGAGGAGGCCAGGATAGAGCACTGGATATAGCTAGCTTAGAGGACCCTTGTCTTAGAGGTGGGCCCATTTGGATGAGATAGACTTTTATCCAGAATCTGCACACACTGATGTCTGATCCTGCCCTATCATCTGTCTGAAATCTGTACTCTCTTAGTTCAAAACCCTGAACTGCCTTTGGGATATGTCAGGAAGAGTCTCTGGTTAGGCAGAATCTGTTTCACTTAACACTCTTTATCTTGAGTTTTAGCTGTTTCTGTACTTTTCTATTTTTAAAAGGCATTTCTGAGTTTGGATACAGAGGATGTTATACCCTGTATTTTCCTGTGACTTCAAGGACTACCTGAAGGAGTAAACACCAGGGTTTTTTTCTTTTCTTTCTTTCTTTTTTTTTTTTTTTAGACAGAGTCTCACTTTGTTGCCCTCAGTAGAGTGCTGTGGCATCACAGCTCACAACAACCTCCAACTCTTGGGCTTAAGCGACTCTCTTGCCTCAGCCTCCCAAGTAGCTGGGACCACACCCAGGACTACAGGCACCTGCCACAATGCGCTATTTTTTGTTGTTGCAGTTATTGTTTTTTCTTTTTTTCTTTTTGAGACAGAGTCTCAAGTTGCCGTCCTGGGTAGAATACTGTGGCATCACAGCTCACAGCAACCTCCCATCTCCTGGGCTTAAACAATTCTCTTGCCTCAGCCTCCCAAGTAGCTGGGACTGCAGGCGCCCGCAGTCATTGTTGTTTGGTAGGCCCAGGCTAGATTGGAACCTGCCACCTTTGTTGTATGTGTCTGGCACCTTAGCCGCTTGAGCTATAGGTGCTGAGCCAACAGTTGTCATTGTTTAACCGTCCCTGGGCCTGGTTCCAAGTCACCAGCCTCAGTGTATATGGCTGGGGCTATAACCACTATGCTACGGGCACCAAGCCTAGGGCTTTTTTCTTAAGGGAGTCTTTTGTATTCTAAAAAGAAGGGCTTCTCTAGTTAACCCCCCTCCTTTGGGGGTGTCTAGAAGCATTGATCCGTAACTGAAAGGAAAACCCAGATTAAAAGAAATAATTAGCTTTGGTTTTGTCCATCATCTCTGACTTTTCTCAGCTAAGGAAGGTTAAGTTTTTCCCAGAAGTGAATTTGCATTTCTCTCTTCTTTCCCACTCTGTCTTTCTACTGTTGAGTGCAAGTCTAAATTCCAAAGGATCCCATTCTGGGTCTTTTATTATCTAGCCCCGGTGGATTCCCTGTCTTTCTGCTACCACATCCTTTCATGTACTTGAAGCAACTGTCTGCCCAGCATTCTGTACACTTGCACGTCTGTGTGCTGTTGCCACTCCCTTCATCTACAATACTCTTTCCCTCCTTCACTGCCTGGCATGATCTTAATTGTCCTTCTAGGCTGAGTGCAAATTTTACCTCCTCAGAAGCCTTTCTCAACCCTCCTCCCCATGGTCACTTATTTCTTCCAATATGGCCCCCCTTAACATTTTGCCCAAACATGTTAATTTTATCACATTCTGTTATTGTTACCTGTATGTATTTAGACCAGTTGTTCTCAATTGGGGCCATTTTTGATCAATCCAATGGGGTGGTGGTGTTGAGGTTATGCCACTGGCATTTAGGGGGTAGAGGTTAGGAATGCTGCCAAACATCCTACAATGCACAGGACAGTCTTCTGTGTCAAAGAATTGCCCACCCCCCAGGGTCAGTAGTGTAGAGGTTGAGAAACCCTGATCTAGACCGAGATTGCCTTGTTCAGGGCCACATTTTATTCATCTTTGAATTCTCATACAGTAGGTTCTTAGTAAGTACCAATTATATACATGAGGGGGATGAATAGACTGGGAGCAAATATTCTTCTAGAGTATCCCAAACAGAGCAAACTGCCCCTGCAGGCACACTTGGATACTCTCTGAGGATGATGACATGGAAGAAAGTCAGTGTCATAGTAATAGCTGACACTTAGTGAGTGCTTACTGTGTAGGCCAGGCGTTACACTAAAAACATCTGTATGCATTCAACTCATTTAAAGCTAGGAGGTAGAAACTATTACTCTCCCTGTCTTGCAGTTGAGGAGACTCAGAGTGAAGTATCTTGCCCAAGATCAACTTGTTAGAAAGTAGTGGATCACAGGGCACTGCATCACTGTTGTTTCCTATCTGGATTTCTGGGAACTGAAGTTCTCATTCTCCCTCCGCTCAGAGACTACTACAGAGTAAAGTTTATTGCTAGTGAAATGGGGGTTAAGGCAGAACAGTGTGGCAGTGTGTGGAGCAGATCTGAAGATAGCACACTTCAACAAAGATGGCTTCCCTGCCCAGCCAAGGTTTCCAAAATGCACAGAGTTCCCTTGACCTTGGCAGCAAACTTCTCCAATCTTAATTTTTTTTAATAATTGGATTTTTTTTTTTTTTTTGAGACAGAGTCTCAGTCACCCTGGGTAGAGAGCCAAGGCATCATAGCTCACAGCAACCTCAAACTCTTGGGCTTAAGTGATCCTCTTGCCTTAGCCTCCCAAGTAGCTGGGACTGCAGAGGCCTGCTATGACACCTGGCTAGATTTTCTACTTTTTTGTAAAGTTGGGGTCTCTCTCTTGCTTAGGCTGGTCTCAAACCCCTCAGTGCCAGGCCCTAATCTTTTTTTTTTTCTTTTTTTTTTAAGACAGAGTCTCACTTTGTCACCCTTCGTAGAGTGCTATGGAGTCATAGCTCACAGCAACCTCAAACTCTTGGGTTCAAGCAATTCTCTTCCCTCAGCCTCTGGAGTAGCTGGGACTACAAGTGCCCGCCACAATGTCTGGCTGTTTTTTTTTTTGTTTGTTTCTTTTGTTGTGTTTTGTTTTGAGATAGAGTCTCACTTTGTTACCCTCAGTAGAGTGCTGTGGCGTCACAGCTCACAGAAACTTCCAACTCTTGGGTTTAAGTGATTCTCTTGCCTCAGCCTCCCAAGTAGCTGGGACTACAGGTGCCTGCCACATCGCCTGTTTTTTTTTTTTTTTTTAGTTGTGGTTGTCATTGTTGTTTGGCAGGCCTGGGCTGGGTTCAAACCTGCCAGCTCCGGTGTATGTGGCTGGTGCCCTAACCACTGAGCTATAGGAGCTGAGCCACGCCCGGCTATTTTTAGAGATGAGGTCTTACTCTGGCTCAGGCTGGTCTTGAATCTGTGAGCTCAGGCAATCTACCCACCTCAGCCTCCCAAGTGCTAGGATTATATGCATGAGCCACCATGCTTGGCCATGTGTATTATTCATTCAGTAGATATTTATCAAGCCCTATTATGCGCCTCACATTATTTAAGGTTGTGGCTAAGATAGACAAGCACTCAGCCCTCGTGAAGTTTACATTCTGGTGGGGAAGACGTTAATTTATGTAAAAAATAAACAAGCCAATTTAAGATAGTGGTTAAAAATTCATAAAATCGGCTCTGTGCCTGTAGTGGTTATGGCACCAGCCACATACACCAGGGCTGGCGGGTTCAAACCTGGCCCAGGCCAGCCAAACGAAGACAGCTGCAATAAAAAATAGCTGGGTGTTGTGGCGGGTCCCTATAGTCCCAGCTACTTGGGAGGTTGAGGCAAGAGAATTGCTGAAGCCCAAGAGTTTGAGATTGCTGTGAGCTGTGATGCAACAGCACTCTACCGAGGGTGACATAGTGAAACTGTCTCAAAAAAAAAATTCATAAAATCATATGATAGAGATAGGAGGTGGGGAGGATGGCTGTTTTTTATGCCATCTAAGAAAAGACATTAGGAGTGAGAACAGAATGATGACAAAAGACTGCCATGCTATTTGAGAAGTCAGGTTCCAAGCAGTGAGAACCACAAAGGCACAAATCTTGAAATGGCATAGTTGAGGACTAAAAACTAACCAGTCAGAACTGGCACATACAGAAGAAAGGGGCGGAATGCAGCAGATAAAGTCTGAGAAGTAGGTCACGAAGTGGGTGCCCACAGGTCACATTCAGCCTGCATGGTGTTTTTGAGATTTCATTAAAAACAAAGACAATTCTGTCTTGCAATTTCTCCTGAAGATTAAAAAAAGACAAAACTTGGCTTTGCTACCATGGCAGGCCATTATTCCTGAATAAAAATTGCTTCCAATATAGGGTAGTTATGTTCTCTTGTCCCCTTCCACTCCCCTTTAATAAGGCTGTGTCATCAGTTCTTAAGTCATAGACAATTGAATTAGCAACCCCTGAATGCCACGTGGGCTTAATAAGGACTTGGATTTATCTTTTCTCACTGTGATGGAATCATAAACAAGAGCATTAAGTGACAAGAGTAATTCAATCTAAATTTCTTTTTTTTGAGACAGTCTCACTATGTCACCCTTGGTAGAATGCTATGATGTCACAGCTCACAGCAACCTCAAACTCTTGGGCTTAGGTGATTCTCTTGCCTTATCCTCCCAAGTAGCTGGGACTATAGGCACCCGCTATAATGCCCAGCTATTTTTTTTTTAATTGCAGTTGTTTTTAGCTGTTGTTTAGCTGACCTGAGCTGAGTTCGAATCCGCCACCCTTGGTGTATGTGCCTGGCACTGTAACCATTGTGCTATGGACGCCGAGCCCTAAGTTCTTTTTTTATTGACAGTCTCACTTTGTCGCCCTCTGTAGAGTGCAATAATATCATAGTTCACAGCAACCTCAAACTCTTGGGCTCAAGCGATTCTCTTGCCTCAGCCTCCCTATTAGCTGGGACTACAGGTGCCTGCCACATTTTTTCTTTTTGTTTAGCAGGCCCAGGCCAGGTTTGAACCCACCAGTCCCAGTGCATGTGGCTGGCACCGTAACCACTGAGCTATGGGCGCTGAGCCTGATTTACATTTTTAAGATCATTCTGACTACTTTGTTGAGAATACACTGGGGCTTTGAGGAGGGAGATGGGGAACAAGTAATGAGAAAAGTTGGTGTCTAAAGGCCAGTGGAGACAGAAAAAAAGTGGACAAATCCTGGGTGTATATTAGAGGTAAAGCTGAGAGGATTTAACTAATGCATCAAGTGAAGGGAAAGGAATGAAGGGTTTGCCTTGAGCACCTCGGTGGGTGTTGGTGCCATTTACTGAGACAGGGAAGATAAGGGAGTTTGGGGGAAAAAAAAATCAAAGCTGTTTGAGACTTATTAAATTTAGGACACCTGTTAAATGTGTGAGTGGAATGTTAGGTAGGCAGTTAGATGAGCCAGCAGCTTAGGAAGAAGATCAAGGTTGGGGATATAAATTGAGAGTTCTCAGTACATAGGGGTGATACTTAAACCCACAGGAATGAATGGATATTACTGAGGGAATAAATATAGATATAAAATAGAATGCCTTGAGTTCCAGGACTTTTTGGTGTGAGGTCAAATTTAAATCTTCTAAATTCCCAGTATCATACAGGCTGGGAGGCTGAGGCAGGATCATTTGAGCCCAGGAGTTTGAGGTTGCTGAGCACTCTAGCCTGGGTAAAAGAGTAACTCTCTCTCTCCCCTATCCCCCCCAAAAGTCCTCCCTCCAACCTGTCCTTCCATGACCTCACAGAATCCACAAGACTCATAACTTACTGTTAAATTATGGCTTTAGAAAGAGAAATGGAAATATATAGGTTCCACAAAGCCACTGCCAAAGAAATGACAATACCACAGTGATGAGTGTATCAAGGTCCAATGGACAGTCAGATCAGATAACATGTCTGAGTATAGTAAGCGGATGTAGAGATTTAATGTTGGAGAGGACTGCCCAGTGTTTAATGGACTCTTGAGTTTTATCAGCTCTCAACTGGTGGCTCAGTTGCTGGGTCCATGAAGTTAAACCAACAACAAACTGATATGACTGTTAATTGGGCAGGTTTACATCATGCTAAGTCAGAAGCATCAGGGTTCTGTTAATGATACTGTGCTTGTCCTTCTTGAATTACTAAAGTAGGTTAATTTATGTTGATACTTTGCCTATGATGTTTTAATTAAAACACAAAGAAAAATGCAAAATCTCATTATATCTTATAAATATTGATTACACCTTGAAATGTTAATATTTTGGATACATTGGACTAAATAAAATACATAAAGTGGGCACAGTGCCTCATGCCTATAGTCTCAGCCACTTGAGAGGCTCAGGTGGATCACTTGAGACCAGGACTTTGAGGCTGCAGTGAGCTATGACCATGCCGCTATACTCCAGCCTGGGCAACAAAGTGTGACCCCAAACTATTAAAAAAACAGAAACCCCATTAAAACAAATTCCACTTAGAAAATGTAAAATATAAATATGGCTTATATTAGTGTTCCTCTAGATCATTAGTTATAGTAGAACTGGGCCCATCATTCCAACCCACATTTGAACATTCTTACTGAAATAATAAAGTGATGAATAAAGGTAAATTCTGATTGTGTGTTCATACATTTGAGACAGACATGCACTGTGTGTCATCAAACTGAAGTTTCTATTCACTATCAGCTGGCAGCTCAGTGCCAAAAACAATAGGACAATGAATTGGCAGCACACAGCAACTGCTCAGTGTTAGGTAACTTCTTTAGGCATTCACACTTAAACACTAAAACCTTGAATTTCATCTTTATCCCCCATTTTTTCTTTCACTTCTAGTCACTAAAATGTTAGCTCTTCCTGTGAAACCCTTTCAATTATGTTTTCTCCCAGTTCTTATCTAATTAAAAGGTTTAGTTACTTTGCTTTTGAAAATTTAGTTTTCTGGTAGTATCCCAGCTTCCTTCTGTGTTTCTTCCATTCTATATAGTCTAGAAGATATATGTCTTTGTTCAAAACCTCCGGCTTGTTTCAACATTGCCTGTAGAATTTTTTTCATCTAGCAGTCAAGGCTTTTCAAAACTTATCTCTTGGTATTCCCTCCTCCATAAAATCTGGGTTTTAGTGAAACTAGACTGAGTAAATATATGTAAAACCCTTAGATCTTTACGTGGCCCATACTAAGAACTATATATGTTTACTTTTATTTGAATATATTGTATGCATTTCTATCTCCAGAACAGTATTAATTCCCTTGTCTTATTTGAATACTTCAACCTTTTTCTCCAAAGAAGTAGTGATTTAAACTATCAATGACCAGCAGTAGCCAATTGTTACTGCTGAAAAAAACTTAAAATATCCTTCTTACAATAGATAGAACCCATAAACCACGAACCCTAATTTACCACAAAATATCAAAATTTATGACTGGGGTGGCGCTTGTGGCTCAGTCAGTAAGGTGCCGGCCCCATATATTGAGGGTGGTGTGTTCAAAACTGGCCTCGGCCAAACTGCAGAACAGAAAAATAGCCGGGCGTTGTGGTAGGTGCCTATAGTCCCAGCTACTCGGGAGGATGAGGCAAGAGAATCGCCTAAGCCCAGGAGTTGGAGGTTGCTGTGAGCTGTGTGACGCCATGGCACTCTACCGAGGGTGATAAAGTGAGACTGTGTCTCTACAAATAAGAAAAAAAAAATTTATTACTGGATAAGACAAAAATGTAATTTTTTTTCCATTCAAGAAACAAGCTACCCTCCTCCAAATAAATGGGCCCTGGATTTGGGGCAGTTACTCTCCAACTTTGGTATATAATTGTATTAGAATAACCTGAGAGCTTTCAGAAATAATACAGCTGCCTAGGTCCCACCTTAGAAGCCTCAGGCACCTTAATTTTTTTCAAAGTTTCATAGGGAACCTTTATGTGCATCTACAGCTGACAATCATTAGGCTAGTCAAGAAAACTTTGGTTTAAGTAAGTTTGTCATACACATTTCTTGTTCTCCTAAAGCATGTTTTTGAAAATACTCAAAAAAAAGAATTGATAAACCTGTAATGATTTATGTGTTTGGTGCTATAAATAAAAATTAACCTTCTGAGTTTGATTTAGGGGCAAGAAAAATACTTACACATCTCGAATAGCGCACTATTAATGTAACAGTCTGCTGGTCTAACTTCTATTAATGAAAAACTTTCAGGGCGGCACCGGGCCCCATATGCTGAAGGTGTTCATACCCCGCCTCGGCCGAATTGCAAAACAGAAAAATATTCACATGTTGTGGCGGGCACCTGTAGTCCCAGCTACTCGGGAGGCCGAGGCAAGAGAATCGCTTAAGCCCAAGGGCTGGAGGTTGCTGTGAGCTAAGTGACGCCACGGCACTCTACCGAGGGCGATAAAATGAAAAAAAAAAAACCAGAAAAACTTTCAACACAGAATTACTTAAGTAAATATATATTTAACTATGTACAGTACTCACAACTCAAAAATATACAGTTAAGCATGTTAATGTGCGGAAAAGTGGCATTTTGCATGTAACACTTGAAAAATTTCTAGAAAAACCTTTACCTCAAAAATATTTTACACCAGTTTTCCAAAGTCCTGTAGCTTCCTGACTCATTTTATCTCAACAATCCAATTAGATATCCAAATCGTTAGGCATGAAGTAACCAATATACCGAGAAACAGCACTTTTTTTTTACAACACCAAATCCAAAATTTGGGGTCTTTAAAACATTATAATAAAGCCCCTTTCACCCTCCAATCCTGAGACAACAAATCCTGTAGTTCTCCCTCATCATCGCTGTCAGCATTCTCCTCTTCCTTTTTCTGCAGTTCTTTTATGG